>CAUYTI010091372.1:0-98853 GCA_963575145.1 Galago senegalensis | reverse complement strand
TACATTAATGCAGTCATGGAGTACAGTGTGCTGGTTTTATATACAATTTGAAATATTTTCATCAAACTGGTTAACATAGCCTTCATGGCATTTTCTTAGTTATAGTGTTAAGACATTTATATTCTGCATTCAGAAAGATTCACATGTACCCTTGTAAGATGGACCATAGGTGTGGTCCCACCAATCCCCCTCCCACCACCCATCCTCACCTCTCCTTTCCTCTCCCTCTCCCCCATCTCCATATTCTTGGGCTGTAATTGGGCTATACCTTTTGTATGAAAGCTATAAACTAGTTTCATAGTAGGGATGAATATATTGGATACTTTTTCTTCCATTCTTGAGATACTTTGCTAAGAAGAATATGTTCCAGCTCCATGGCAAAATACATTAACATAATAAATAAATAACAAAAGTAAAACTGAGGGCAAGGAATGATTCTGGGAAAATATTCTGAGTTATTTCTGTCCAGTTAATATGTGAAATTAAATTTCCATAATCTTAGAAGTTATTGTCAAAATTAAGATGAAATTTCTATACTTTTAACAAGTCTCCATTGCACCCCTCTAAATATTGCCGTATAAATTCTAACTTAGAAAAACTATTGGCATCAGTTAAGCATCCCATGCCAGTAAACCTCCCCTTTACCTTAATTACACAACTACTGATGACTCATTTCCAACAATCCAGAAATGGATTGAGCAGGATGATCAGTCATGCTACAAAAATTCATCAATGATTAGGAGTCAAATTTGGATCCTTGCTCTCATCACTTAATCCGATCCAATATTTAATAAATAAAATTTCTAGTGTGGATATAACTAAATCTGCCCTTATAAAAATAGTAGTTTCCAGCTTATATAATAAAGCTGTGTCAACACAAATAAAAAAGAATGCACATTTTATCTGGGCTGTATCAGTTGAGACCAGGGGAGCCCAGCCCAGCCCAGGCTGTTTGGGGCTACCTGGTGCACAAGGTTCCAGTCCAGGAGGATCCAGGATCCAGAGGGATGGTACCAGAGAGGCCTCTGCCAAACACTGCAATCAGGGGAAGGGAAGGCGGTGGGACTGGCAAGGTGGGCCACAGCCATGTAGGTCAAGGGCCAAGGCCCAAGTCCTGTCCACACAGAGGGGACTGAGAGCCCAAAGCAGGCCCAAGGGACCTGCCTGGCTGCCTGAAGCCCTAGCAGCCATGGCTGCTACTCAAAAGCTACTGCCCCACTGGCCACACATGGACATCTCTGCTGTACCTCCAGACATGGCATGGAGGAAAGGGCTCCCAGGAGAGGTGCCTTCACACAGCGGGCAGCTGTGGGATGGTAGTACAGTCTACACATTTACCAGGGAAGTGCTAGCCCTCCCCAGAGGTGTCTCTCCCTGCTAGAGCTGACCACTTTCTCAAGTGGTGTCTTCCTGAAAGTTTGGGCCAAAACTGTGGATGTGCATCATTCAGCAAAGTGCATTGTATACAACAAGATATGGTAATTAGATGGCATGTGTAAGAAGTGGCAAGTATGCTGCAGGGCCTTGGTAGACACCTATGCTCCAAAATTTTGGGAGATAAACTTCATGAAGATTCTGGGCCTTAACACACCAAGATCATTTTTAGGAGTCCCAGAATCAGGGTTATACCAGGACATTCCCAACAAAGTCAATGACAGATTATCCAACACTGTGAAGAGAGCATAATTCCTGGTAGTCCTTTCTAGCTTCCAAATGCAACATATTCCACACTTAGAAATATTTTTTTCACCCATTTATTGGGAGATATAAATGACTTCCAGCTGTGAGTGGGTCTCAGAGCAGGAAAGAGATGTGTAAAAAATCCAAGGGACAGTAAAAGAGGCCCGATCACTTGGGGAATCAGACCAGCAAGCTTTATTGTATTCAAAGTATCTGAGCTGAGAATAGATATTATCTAGAATTTATGGCAAATTCTCTTAGAAGAATGATAATATAGATCCCTAGATCTATATTTGTAGCAAGCCCATTTTATCTGCTACGAAGAATTCTGAACCATTTTTAAAATCTCTCCTTTGAATAATACGAATCCCTGGTAGAGGTGCCTGTTAGGAGCTGGCCTTCCAGACACACCAAGTCATAAGTTCAGAGGGATCAATAGAAATCCACCTTAAGATGGAAGTGGTACCACTGGTATGAGGCAGGAGCAAGTCTGGAGGGTACAAGTAACCTATAAAAGCAGGTGGTAAGTCTCCCAGGCCACCTTCAGTTTTGTGCCAATACCTTTCTCTCAGTTTACACATATGACTCCTTGGCAGAGGATGGATGGAGAAAGAATAGGGGTTGGCACATGATGGGTGAAAAAGAATGAAAGGGGCTCTGGTATGATGACACGTTGCACTCTGCTTGGTGCTTCCTACCAAACCTTTCAATTTTTTTTTTTTTTTTGAGACACAGTCTCACTTGGTTACCCTCAGTAAAGTGCCATGGGTCACAGCTCACAGCAACCTCAAACTCTTAGGCTCAAGTGAGTGTCTTGCCTCAGCCTCCCAAATAGCTGGGACTACAGGCACCCACCACAACCCCCAGCTGTTTTTAGAGACAGGGTCTCACTCTTGCCCAGGCTGGTCTAGAACCTATGAACTCAGGCAATTCACCTGCCTTGGCCTTCCAGAGTGCTAGGATTATAGGCGTGAGCCACAGCTCCTGGCCTCATCTTTGAAGCTGATGGTTGTCTGAGTCTATTTGCACTGGTGGGTTGTTTATAGAGAGTAAGATTTTCTAGGGACATAGAAGTGCAAGATCTGGGCACTAGCATCTGATGAGGGCCTTCTTCCTGTGTCCTTTATGTGACAGAAGGTAGAACTGAAAGAAGACCAAACCCCTTTTATAACGATGTTCACCCATTCATGATAGTGGAGCCCTCATGACATAAATGCCTTTCAAAAAGGCCCCACCTCCCAATACTGTTGCACTGATCATTTTAAGTTTCCAACATATGATTTTAGAGAACATATACAGAATTTCACCCTTGGCACCTCAAATTCATGTCCTTCTCACGTGCAAAATATACTTATTCCATCTCAATACCTCCCAAAGTCTTAGCTCATTCCAGCATCATCTCAGAGGTGTAAAGTCTAGAGTGTTGTCTAAATCAAATATGAGTGAGGCCCAAGGCATGGTTCATCCTGAGGCAAACTTCCCTGAAGTTCTAAGCCTTTGAATTCAAACAAGTTATTATATTCTTCCAAAATTTAATGCTGGGACAGGTATAGGACAGAAACTTCCATTTCAAACCCCAGGGAGAGTTTGGGATCCCAAGATCTGAGGCACCTCACCCCATGGCTCAGCTCTCACACTCTGAAATCACAGGCCTGGAGCTCTCTCAGGATAGCACTGATCTCTGGTGGTTCTGTATTCTGAACTCCACAGTTCTGGTGTCTTAGGGGAGGTCCCAACTCCATGAGCCTCCTAGGCATCACTCTAGGGTGGCTCCACCCCTGCAGCAGTCTCTGCATGGGCCCCATTATTGTCTAATACATCCTTTGAAATCCAGGTGAGGTGCCACATGGCTGCAGCCCCTGATTTCTGCATGCCTGCAGAGTTAGCACCACATAGATGATGCCAAAGTGGGCGGTTTGTCATTTCCAGAGAGGTAGCTTAAGACACACTTGAGCCCACTGGAGACATAGTTAGGATAGTCAAGAAGCACACCATCAGAACGCAAAGAGCACATATCATGCCCAAATTGGCCCGGGCAGTGAGCCCCAAGTTCCCACAGATGCCTTTGGCACCACCCATGAAATCTTTCTTCCCATAATGCCCTGGCACTCTGGGCTATGAAGGCTACAGAAGCTCCAAAAAATCTTCAAAATGCCTTTGGGGTCATTTTTACACTTCTTCATAAATAGCAACTAGCTATTTTTTATGCATACTAATTTCTTCTGTTTTTCTCTCTGAAACAAGTTTTTTTGTTCTTTACACAGCTAGCCTGGAATTTCCTAAATCTTTATGTTCTGCTTACCTTCCACCCATGAGGGGCCCAAAAGGCTTCTCTATCTCCCAAAACCATTGCATTAGAAATTAATGTTCAAATGCATGAAATTTGGTGTCATATTTGGTCCAGGAAATTGATTATCTTGAAACCATGATGTAACCTGGAGTTTAAATCAAGCTATTGTCTGATCCAACAACTAGTCAAACCACTTTTCCTTTCATTAATTTATTCAACAGACACTTACCAAGCCTCTACTTTGTGTTATTCTGGGTATTAGGACATAGCAATAAATAAAACGGATAAAATACCTTCCTTCAGGAAGCCTACATTTAAGCGGAAGTATACAAAACACAAATAAGAACATGATATTCTATTTTAAAAGGTGCTAAGTGCTGTGGAAAAGATAAATAAGCAAACTTGGCAGAGCCTGAAGGTGGACAAAATCCAGCCTTAAATAGAGAGATTCGGCTCGGCGCCTATAGCTCAACCGGCTAAGGCAACAGCCACGTACACCTAAGGTGGTGGGTTCGAATCCCCAACCCGGACCCGCCAAACAATGACGGCTGCAACCAAAAAATAGCCAGGTGTTGTGGCAGGCGCCTGTAGTCCCAGCTACTTGGGAGGTGGAGGCAAGAGACTCGCTTGAGCCCAGGAGTTGGAGGTTGCTGTGAGCTGTAATGCCATGGCACTCTACCCAGGGGGAGAGCTTGAGGCTCCTGTCTGAAAAAAAAAAAAAAGAGAGATTCAGAAATGCCTCAATATGGAGCTAACTTTTGAGCACAGGACTGAAGCACTTATTTGTAGTACATGGAATCTGAAAAGAGGGAACAGTAACTGTAAAGGCTCTGAGGCGGTGGCATGTCTGGAATATTAAAAAAAAATACTCAAAAAATAGCAAAGAAAGAATCAATGATGTTGCAGTATGGTAAGCAGTGAGAAGAACGGTTAAAAAGTTGCTCAGCAAGATAATGGACTGCCATATTTTATATGCTTGAAGGCCATTTTAAGGACTTTAAATTTCTATCTGAATGACATGGAGAGATGTTGGTAGATTTTAAGCAGAGGATGGACATGTCTTCTATATAAAAAGAATTGATCAACTCCTTGTAGTTAAGGTAGACTTTTGGTGTAATGAAAACGTGAAAGTTGTTGCCATAACCCAAGGAAGAGATGATGGTGGCTTATACCAACATGACAGTGACCAAAGTGAGGAGAAATAATATAAATTTGGATTTTTAAGGTTATAAATAATTTCCAGATTAGATGTAGAGTGAGAGAAACAAACAAATGCAGGACGATTCTAAGGTTTGTAGCATAAACCAAAGTGGATGGAATTTCTATTATTTGAGGTGGAAAAAAAAAAAAAAGGAAAAGAAGCTTTGAGGGAAAAAAAAGGATAAGGAATTCATTTTTGTGCATGTTAAAATCAAATGCCTTTTAGACACCCAAGTAGAAATGTTGATTATGCTGTGGATCCACAAGTCTGGAGTCCCGGGCTGAGTTCTGTTAGCACACAGAGGGCATGTAGACTCATGGGGGAGGGACATTGCTAAGAGTGGGTGCAGAAACTAAGGAGCCCAAGCAGTGAGCCTTGGGAGCCCTCAAACACTAATAAGATTGGGGAAACTCACAGAAGAAATGGAAAAGGAGCAGACAGTAAGGTAAGATCTCAGGGGTGTGTGGTATCCCGGCAGCCAAAGGATTTCCGGAAGAATGGAGTGACCATCTGTGTCAAATGGCTCTGAAAAATCAAAGAAGGTGAGGGCCGAGGATTGATCTTTGGATTACCAGTTATGAAGGGTATTTTTGACCTTGTTAAGAGAAGTGACTGTATCATTTTTCATCAGTATTTAAATGAGAACACATACATAGCTGCCATCTCTCTCTCTCTCTCCCTCTTCCCAATTTCTCTGTCATATCAAATAGTTTCAACACAAAAATGTGTGTTTTTCGTCTACATTATCCTTTTTAACCCTTTCTCATCTTTCTCCCTTTTTATTTCTCTGTCTACTTCTCTCTTGTCCCTCTATTCTGCACTTTTGAGTGTCCCTAAAAAGAAATACAGAAAAAAATAAAATGGTTTAAAATATTTTAAGAAGTGTTCTAAGGTAAAAATCACCATCAACCTCTGTACAATTATTCGAAAGTCTCCTTCAGAGTACTGGCAGTATTCACCATTTATTTTTTATTATTTTTCTTTATCCACAGGAAACGGTTTTCATGCTAAAGTCTGGTAAGATGCAATTTTCTTTCTTCTCTAATCTAGCAAGTGATTGCAAATTATTTACGTTTTCTGATATGTTTTCATTTCAAATGTACCACATGCCAATAAATGGTAATGGCCTCTCCTTGATTTTAGGGGAGTAAGAACCATGTTCCATGTGCCCTGCCCCTAATGGGCCTTGCACAGTGATTGGCATATAGTAGTGTTCAGTTAATATTTCTAATATTGGGTGCATAATATTTTCCTACAGCTACATATGTTTGGTTCCAGATCACTGACCCACAAGTGGATTTTTAGGACACAACATGAAGGAGATGTGCTGAGTGTACCAAACCTTACCTCCCACACATCCCTGTAAAGCAGTGAGAATAGCAGCAAGGGACCAAGCATAGACAATGTCTGCAAATCAGTGGTTACAAAACCCAACCGGAAAAATCCATAAATCCAAGTAAGGACCTGAGAAAACAAAAGCTACATATTTAATTTCAAGGGGGAGTTGCTACCCAACTCCAAATAATTCTAGACGTGTAAGAACAAAAGCCTGATGAGACTTTATTTCTCAACAAAAGTTGGAGATTCAAGTAACACCTCAGTTTAAAATGTTGGCTACTAGTCCGACTTCTCAAACCAGTGGTGGAAGGAAGTGGAAAGTAACAAAAATGCTTACCAGCGGGGGGGCGACAGATTTTCAACCTCCACCTAAACGAGGCAGAAGACCATTGAGGAGTGAAGGCAAAGAAGCTAATTTTATAGCTCAGTGTGTCTCATTCCTCATTCCTGCCTGTCATCTGTCTAAATGGGTACACAGGCCCTCAGTCATTTCATAGAGGGTGATAAGATAGAATTACTACCGTCCTTCTAAAAGGCTTAGATTAAGGATGCTACAGTAAGTGCCAAACATAAATTGTATCATTCAACGGGAGCTCCGCCCCCGTCTGTGTATCTACAGATCCCAAGTACTTGTCTTAATGAGCTAGCCATTCAGCCCGCCCGAGATGCCCTCATAAGCAATCTCTGTACACCTTCTATTCCCTCATAAATACTCAACTTTATGAAGGGCTGTCTTATTTTTAGTTTCCTCATGAGTTATTCATGAAGAGTGTTGTAGACCGTCTGTGTAATTTCACTAACATTTCTTCAATTTCCCCCAAGCGGTGGATTCCTCTTGGTATACCTGTGTCTTCTGGAAACTGTTTCCTTCCTGTTCCTGTCACTTAGCTGGAGTCAGCCTGCGTGAATAATAGGCTGGCACCCTCCAAATGCCATCATGCGTGTGCATGCACACATATGTGTGTGCTCCCTCATCCATCACTGCAAATGCAGTTGGATTGGAACCTGTCTTTTAAACTTGCCCTCAAACTGAGGCCATAAACCAAATGTAATTATTTATGTTTCTCAAAAACAAGAGGAAAGTTTTTTTAAAGCCACACACACACACCCAAAATTCATGTATTGGCTTCTGCCTAAGGAAAACAATTATGATCGTATCTCTAAAGCATTTGCTCCATTTCAGGCAAAATGTGGTTCTGGGATTGAGCACAGCCTAGCTGCAGTATGGTTTGGGGCTAAACTAAATTGTTGTGGGTGGGAGGGTCTCTTACTCCCTGCTGTTCTGAAAAATAATGACATTTTGGGAGATACCTTATTCTCCTCTAGACCAAACAACCTGTTTTCCTAAACTAACCTTGATCCTGGAGCAGGGGCTAAGCCTTTACTTTTTATTACATTCAAGTATTTGTAAGCAAATGGACCAGGATAAAGTGTTAGTGTCAGTCCTTTGGCTTCTATGGGGATCCGGGAGCATCCTAACTCTCAGTGGGCTTTCTAAGGATAAGCTTTCTCTGGCTGGAGGCTAGTTTTTTTAGATTTTTACCTTGCTTTCACATAAGTGATTTCATCTAATATTTTTGTCTATCCTATAAGTTTTAGGAATAGGAGAGGAACTGATTATGACCCTTCAACAAGTGAGAAAATTGAAGACCAGACTTACAGTGTGGTGGAAGGAGACCCAAAGATAAGTCTCCTGAGTGATTGCCCCAGATCTGCTTTGCTATGCATGGCAACCTCTTCTAGACAAGGTCTGCTTCAAACAGAATATTCCAGCCTGGAGACTTGTAGACTTGTGCTTTTCTCTGCCTGGAAGGGTCTTAATCTTCACATGACCGACTGTCTTCTCCTCACTCAGTCTCCCCTCGGATGCCACTGGTGCAGAGAGCAGTCTCTGACCCCTTAACAAATATTTCTCCCTCTTCTCTACCATTCACTCAATCACATCATCCCTTTCTCTTTGACAGCACTGAAGTTATCTTCTGTATTTACTTCTTCAGGTATTTGTGTTCAGTCTTCCCTCCTTCTACAAGGTATACCATGTGAAAGCCAAGAGTATGTCTGTCCTATTCATTCCCAGTTATAGCCAGGACCTTAAATATAATGTGACACATGGAAAATATTTAATAAATGTTTGTTGGTTAAATGACTTCCCAGGGGAAGTCAGTCAATTGCACACTGTTAATCTGAAAAAAAATATCATGTCTGGGAAAGGCCTTGTACTAGAAGTCAGAAGACCCAGGGTTCTCATGGAACTTCCCACTATCTGCAAGTAACCATGGCTTACAAAACTGGGTCTATGTGGCAGGATCTGATTGAGACACCCTCTGTCACTTTATCAGGACTGATCTGCAACTTCCCCCAAACTCTGATGTGCAACCAACCTTTAAAATTATCTGAAGTTAATCTTTCTTCTTCTAATTGTTTCCTCACAGTGAAAACTTCTAATAATGCCCATTTGTGGGCATAGAGAAAATAAATGGCTTTACGAAAATTATGGACTCAAATATTTACTAGCCTGTGAGGGGGCAGTTCATGAATTCTAATTCAGAGTCTTACACCTATCTAACTACAGGGAGTCTAATATTTTCCCACATTTCCTTGTCTACGTAGTTTTAGAAATTCTCCAGGAAATGCTTATGATTCCCACATCTGCCTTCTTTGTGGCTTGCCACACTTCTGTGCTGTGTTGTTCCAAATCTCCTCTTTCCATCTTAAAATCATTCAGCTCCCTGAAACTGTGGAGGCCTAGACATAGCTCTTAAGAGGGAGCTTACCAGGAGAGGTCGGGCAAAAATGGCAACACAACAAGCAAGCAATGAAAGCTATGGCTGTTTTCAGAATCCACAAATGTCTTCTGCTGGGAACTTCTCTGACTTCTTTCTTTCCTTTTCTTTTTTTCCTACCTTCTTAAAGTAGAAGCTTAAGTCATTGATTCTAGATCTTTTTCCTTTTCTCACATAGAAAGTATAACATTTCTAAGTACACTTTGTACATTTATAAAGTATAAATTTCCTATACCACTACCTAATGGAGTACATTAGCTCCATTATTTTGATCAGCTGTGCTTTTTCATTCAGTTACAAATATTTTTATTTTTTTCCTTTATTTATAAATTAGCAATGCATGATTTAATTTTCAAGTATTAGGGGATTTTACTAGTATCCTTTTGAAATTAACTTCTGGTTTAATTTTATTACATTCAGATGTCAATGCTTTTAAATTCATTTAGGTTTTATGACCCAGAATAGAAGCTGTCTTGGTAAATGTTCCATGTGTACTTTCAGAGAACGTACCTCACTCTGCTGTTGGGTAAGGTGTTTTCTCTATGTTCCATGCATTTCTCCTTTTAAATTTTTTTAGTTTTTGTTTTTTGTAGAGCCGTCCTGCCCAATATTCCATAAATTTCAGTTAAGTAAAGTTAGCTGATAGCATTGTCTTCTTCATCTTTACTGGTGTTTCTGTCTATTTGTTCTAATAAGAAAAAGGAGTTTTGAAAATCTCTTACTATGCCTGTGGGGATTTGTCCACTTCTCTTTTGGTTCTATCAGTTTTTGCTCTATGTGTTTTATATACCTATTATTAGGTGCATACACATTGACAATTGTTAAATTTTCTATTTCTTACTATAAAACATCCCTCTTTATCTCTCACAATATTTCCTGTTCTGAAGTCTTTCTTATCTGAAATTGATACTACTGAAACCACTTCAGCTTCTAATACTGTTTACATTTTTTTTTATCCTTTTGGTTTTATCCTATCTCTTTCTGTGTAATTAAAATGAGTTTCTTATAGACAACATACACTTGGGTTCCAACTTCTAGCCAGCCTGATATTCCGTCTCTCAAGTTTAGGATTTAGAATACAATGGAAGGTACTTGTCAATGTTTGGTTCAAATTGCTGTCTTGCTATTTGCTTTGTTTATCATCTTTGTTCTTACATCCTCCCCCTATCCTGCTTTTGTGCCTCTTTCCAATTGTGTTTCATAGTTTTGCCTCCTTTTTCTTTGGTTTTTAGCTCTTCATTTTATTTAATTTTTAGGTTTCCTTTATTGCCTATAAATGCATCTTTAATGTGCCACAGAATATCTTCACATACCACTCTGAAAATATGTATAATATTAAAATTTTACATTAGTATACTGTTTCTTTTAAATCCCCATTGCAGCCTCTGCATCACTCTTATCAAAGGTTTGCATTAGAAACACCACATCCATTGTTATTAAATTTTCTTTAAACGGTAAATTCCCTTGTAAATTAGCTCAGAATGAGAAAAAATATTTTATATATACTCACATGTTTGCTACATACTTGCTACATTCAGCATTTGTTCTTTCTTTGTATAGATCCAAATTTCATTTGGTATTTTCTTTCAGCCGGCAGAACAGTCTTTAACATTTCTTATAGTACACGTCTCTTCTGGCAATACATTTTATCAGATTTTGTTTTTCTGAAGAAAAAGATTTATTACACTTGCATTTCCAAAGAATATTTTTCCTGGCTATAGAATTCTAAAGTGACAGTGTTTTCTTTTTCTTTAAAGCTGCTGTTCCATTGCCCTCTACCTTGCATTGTTTCTCACAATGAAAAGTCAGTGATTTTTCTTATCATTTTCTCCTTCATACAATGTTTCTTTCTTTTGCTGTTTTCAAGATTTTTCTTCATCGCTGATGTTTGATTACCCACATTGGTGTGTGTGTGTGTGTGTGTGTGTGTATGTATGTGTGTGTGTGTGTTTGACCTGGGTGGCACTTATTTAGCTTTTTGCATCTGTGGGTTTTCCCTTTTCCTCAAATGAGGAACATTTTGACCACGGTTTCTTCAAATTATTTTTGCTCTCTCCCTTTCCTCTCTCTTTCTGAGACTCTAAGTATAATTTTCTTAGACCACTATTGTTGACAAATAGGTTCTAAAGCCTACTCTTTTCACTTTTTTTCTTTATTTTATTTTTTCATTAAATCATAGCTGTGTATATTAATGCAATTATGGGGTACAATGTGCTGGTTTTATATACAACTTGAAATACTTCCATCAAACTGACAAGGGTACATGTTAAATCTATTAAGTGTAGAATATAAATGTCTTAACACAATAACTAAGAAAAGGTGGTGGAGGCTATGTTAACCAGTTTTTCTTTATTTTAAATAATTTCTGTTATGTCATTGCATTCATTGATTTTCTTCCTTCTGAAGTGTCTAGTATGCTATTAATACAATGCAATGAAATTTTCATTTAAAAAATTTATTTTTCATCTCCAGGTGTTCTATCCATCATTTATATGTTCCATTTATCATTTTACTGTGGCTCATGTTTCCTTTTAATACTTGAGCACATTTAATACATTCACAGTAGCTGTTTTAACATCCCTGTATGCTACTTTCATCATCTCCATTATTGATACATGTCTCTTTTGACTAATTATTTTTTCATTTAAATTGTTGGAGCTCTTTTCTTGGTCTGTACAGTTCTGTACAGGCATATTTTTCTCTGGCTCTTTTATAAAATTTTCCTAATCATTGATTTTTTGCAGTTTGCATCTGATACACCAAGGTGCTAACTTTTTGGTGTCCCATGGTTTGATGTTATTAATTCTGGAAATTTCTCCATTGTTATTAGTTCAAATAATTCCTCTGTTTCTTTCTCTTCTTCTTCATATTCTGGTATGCATGTATGTCAACATTATGCACTTCAACTTTTTCTTTTTCTTCCTTTTCTTTCTGTTCTCTCAGATTTTCAATGTTGACATACTTTCTGTACACACAGGAGTCTTCAACTTTATCAAAGTGTCATCATACAGTGCATTTCAATTTTGGAAGTTTCTATCAGCTTCTTCAAGCTCACTGATTTTTCCCTTGGCTGTGTCCTGTCCACCGATAAGCCCATCAGAGTTATTTTTTTATTACATTTGTAGTTTTTTTAATTTTAGCATTTCCTTTTGATGCTTTCTGATAGCTTAATAATCCTGACATTCCATCTCTCTGTTTCCATTACCAGTCTGTTCTTATATATTGTCTGTTTTTTCCAACAGAATTCCTAGTATATTAATCATGGTTGCTTAAAGTTCCCAGTCTAATAATTCTAACACCTCTGCCATATCTAAATTTAATTCCAGTTCTTGCCCTGTCTCTTCACACTGTCTTTTTTTGTCTTTTAGTATACCTTTTAATATTTTTATTGCAAGCTGCATATGATGTACTTGATAAGAGGAACTGAGAGGTAAGTAAGCATTTAGTATGAAGCATTATGTTTATGTGGCTAGAGCTTAGGCCGTATTTATTGTTTGCTGTAACTGTAGATGTCTCATACAAAAATTTCCTCTGGTGTATTTGCCTCCTCTGTTGTCTTGAGTTTCCTTTGAGATTTCTTCTTAAGTAAGATCTGAAAAGTATAGTTCTTTCACTTGCATTTTCCTTCTTTTATGAAGAAGCCCTATTAATGTGATTGTAACATGCAGGGAGAGGGAAATCATTCTATAGTCCTATGATTTGGTCCCAGGCTTTTAGTGAGCCAGTGCCTCTGGACGGTGACATTCACAAGTGGTTTTCAATTTTATTTTATTTTATTATTTTATTTTTTTGCTTCATCCTTTGGTGAGACGGGAAGGCCAGTGCAGCTTGGGTATTTTCCTTCCTCCAGGTCAGTTAGGCTTTGGTAAAACCACAGCTGGTTAGGCTATAATAAAATGCTCTCTTGATGGCAGGTTTTGCTAAGAACAACAAAATGCTCTGGATGTTTTTCAAAATGATGAGTTTTTTCTCCTCATGCTAGAAGCACAGGGGATTTTTCTCCAATCTTCTCTATGAGAATGTGGAGAACTCCTGGATATAAAACTCACATAAGTGTGTGGCCCCTATGACTGTTCCTTCTCTACCACTGGGGTTTTTAACTCTCAAACTTATCCACACTGAGCCTCCAGCAATTTGTCAATTGCAGATTGAATTTTCCTATCCCAATACTGGTTTCCATTAAGGTTTCTGCTCCTGGACTTCTGCCGTGATAACTCGTGATTTTTCTCTGTCTTCCAGTTTGGGGGCCAGTGGTTTGTCGTGTGGTCTCAAGTTTCCATTGGTTTTAGGTAGAATTGTTGGTCAGTTTTTTCTTGTGAGGATGGGAGTGATAACTTCCAAGCTCTTTACTTAGCAAACACAAACCAGATATTTCTCCTGACTGCTTTTTACCCTTCTTAAAAATTAAACTTTTCTTCTTCATGGCATACTTAGTGATATTTTTATTGATTGATACTGGATATTATGACTTTATTTTCTAGAATGATGAATATTTTTATGTATCCTAAATGCTGGACTTTGCTTCTACAGGTAGTTAACTACTTTGCATATTGGTTTGACCCTTTTGAGTCTTGTTTTTTTTAATTTGCATAGAAGTTTGACCCTTTTGAGTCTTGTTTTTTATTTTTTTGATTGAGTCCAAAACTGGTCTCTCCATCAGGATTTGTGATTTACATGATTCGACACCCTGTATAAACTCCAGGAATCATTGGCTTATAACTCCCTCTTCTGCCCCAGAATTTGCTCTATCCTCAGGAGTTATTCTTTGTTTAGCTTTGTGAATGTCCCTCTTGCCTGTGCAGATTGGTCACAGATCCAAGGACAAGCATACACATATTTCTGGATCTATTTCTCTGTACATGTTCCTTCTCTCAGTGATCTGCTTTTCAAATCATAGGCACCTCAGCCTTTCTGAACTCCAATCACTGTATTCACCAACTCAGGGAAACCTCTGGACTATGTTTGGATTTCTAACCCTGTGCCAAGGTTTTAAAATGCCTCCAGGCATAAAACCAGGGCAATTGTAGAGCTCACTCTATCTGTTTATCTCCTTTCAGACGTCACAGTCCTATACTGTCTATTGTCCAATGTCTAAAATAATTCTTTCATATATTTTGTCCAGTTTTCTCATTGTTAACAAGGAGAGGGTATACCTGGACCCTTATACTCCCTTATGAGAAGGTAACTTTTATTCCAGGAGTGATTGACATCGGGAATGTCCATTCATTTAAGACCAATCTATACTAGGTCCCACAGAAATTAGGCCTTATTATCTGTATCTCCTCATTCCTTGACACTAGCACAAGGAATAACAAAATATATTTTGCAAAGTCTGGCTTATTCTGGAAAGTATCACATGTGATACTTCTATAAAATAGTCAAGATCAAACTTTAGAATAAGGTCAATCCAATTTCTTTCAGGATCACTCCAACATCATCAAATGAAAGCACTGACTCTACATCTTCAATCTCCTGGGACCTTTTGACTCCTGCCTCAATTATGGGAAAAGAACCCATACTCATCATCGGACTCTGATCAATATGTTTTGGAGATGAATCAATCTAAATCTTAACTTACAAAATATATTTTTCCAAAGGGAAATATAATATGATATGAAGAAATGCTAACTAACATGAGAATAGCTTTTTATAATATTATGGAGAACTGTTCAGCTTTGGGGTTCACATTTTCTTGAATCTCTCTATTTTCAAATTTGCTTTATCTTTGAAAAACTTCAAGGTTTATCAAAGTGAAGGGGTCTTTCAGTGAAGAGAACATCTACATAATGACTTTATGTTCACAAATCATATGAAAGGAGAATCAGAGAAAAGCCTGAAGCTTTTAAGTACAGCTCTTTCCAGAGTCTAACATCTCCAACAAAGTGTTAGAGATTCACAGGACTTATTCTAAGCTCTGGGTTAAATCACATTTTTTCTCTTCCTCCTGTAGTCTTTATAGAAAGGAAACTTTTCAAAGTAAATGGCCTAAGAAGGAATGTCCAATTATGAGATAAAAACACATGAAGATTTTTGCCTCTCTTTTGGGTGTTTTCCTTATTTCTCCTATTTCATTCAGAAGCATATAGATTAATCTAATTTTGATGCTATATAATCAAAGTTATAAGTCAGCTTTAGAGGCATGATATTGAGCAAACTCTCAGATCTCCTTTCTCTTGTACAGAATAATAGTATTATGTAGCTCACAGGGATTTTTTGAAGATCAGGTGATTTTTGAAAAAGAGACAAAAAAGGTAAATATGTATACATTTTATATATGATACAATACCTTTGTTTTTATGATATTCTCAATTTAGTTTTATTGAGTTTGGTATTCATATAGTCTCTGCATGTATGTGTTCTAAGAAACATGTGAAAAAATGTATCAGAAAATGTTTCACATGAAAGGTTTTTAAAATTTTAGTCTTCACTGATAGGAGATACATTATTTACTTTAAAAAAATCCTATGATGAGAGAACTAGATGTGGTCAGGTCTGTATGTGCGGAGAAGAATAGACTTAATGGTGTTGCTGTAATCCTAAATTTAGAGCTTGGTGATGACTTCATGAAAGATCAAAGTGTGTTATTATGCAGAAGTATCTGATTCTACCTCTTCCATGATCAATAGTTTTGCTCTTCTCTGAAGGAGAGGTGTGAGCAGAGAGCAATTCCACCATCAACTTTTTGTATTTCTTGATTACTTTTCCCCAAAAAGCCTGAGTGTATGTTGTGTTGGAAGCCTTGAAGATGAATTCTTCTCATTCCTGCCCCCATCCATCCACACTCCTCTCTAATCTCCTCCCTTCAGTATGTGTTTGATTTAGTGATTCATTTCTAATGAACAGAATAAGGCAGAAGTGGGTGGTGCCTGTGGCTAAGTGGGTAGGGCACCAGCCCCATACACCAAGGGTGGTAAGTTCAAACCCAGCCCTGGCCAAACTGCAAAAAAAAAAAAAAAAAAAGTAGCCAAGCACTGTGGTGGGTGCCTATAATCCCAGCTACTCAGGGGGCTGAGGCAAGAGAATTGCCTAAGCCCAAGAGCTAGAGGTTGCTGTGAGTGGTGACACCATGGCACTCTACTGAGGGTGACAGAGTAAGACTGTTTCAAAAAAAAAAAAAAAAAAGAATAAGGCAGAAGTAACAAGGTGTTACTGTTAAGGCTACAAAAGATTGTAGCTTCTGTCTTGGGCTTTCTCTCTCTCATAACTTGCCCTGGGGAAGTAAGTAGTCCCTTGGAGAGGATCATATGGCAAGACCCTGAGGCCTACCCACAAACATGTGTATGAGCTTGGAAGTGGATCTCTCCCCATCTGATTCTTCAGATAATAACCACATCTTGCTGTAACCTTGATATGGATGTTGAGACAGAGGCATACAGCTAAGTCATCTTTGTATTCTTGTCCTACAGAAATTGTTTTATTGTTTAAATTCTTACATTTTGAGGGATTTTTTATGCAGAAATAGATATCTAGTACAAGGATATATGTAAAATTATGATAAAAGCAAAGCCTCTCTGACTAAACAAAAGATCTATTCATCCATGTTTCTATGGGTTGGAAAACTTGGGTGCTAGTTCTGGCTCTATCACTAACCAGTTATTATGCAAATTTTATTCTTTCCAGCCTTCTGTCTTCCATTTTTAAAAATATGATATTGAATTAGCTTATTTGTTTTTATTTTAAGTAAATTTATTTCGGATTAATGTCAGGGTACAAACAACCAGTTCAAAATATTTGATTTTGTTAGGTAAAGTTCATTTTGTGGCTATGTCCCACACACAAAAGGTGTGCAAACCCACATCACCCCATGCCCATTCAGTCAGAGCACCTGAATCCTCTCCCCTTCCCTTGTTTCCCCTTCCCTCCAACTTGGATTGAAATGAGTTTTTCTCCTATTTGGGTATACATTGGATCATCTACTGGTGCCATATTAGTACTGAGTACATTGGATATTTGCTTTTCCATTCTTGTGATACTTTACTAAGAAGAATGTGTCTCAGCTCCATCCGGGCTATTACAAAAGATGTGAAGTCACTATCTTTTTATGGCTGAATGGTATTCCATGGTGTGCATGTACCATAATTTGTTAATCTATTCCTGAGTTGATGAACATTTAGGTTGTTTCCACATCCTGGATTGTAAATTGAGCTACAATAAAGAATCTAGTGCAAATGTCCTTATGGTAAAATGATTTTTTTTCATTAGCTCATTTTTTATGCAGTTTAGTTTTATATTTCTTTCAGGATCTATACAATGTAAGTAATTTGTGTGTTTGCAAAAACATAAAAACTGCAAAACTCTGATGAAGAAATTAAAGAAGACAGACAGATAGATTAAATGGGGAGATACTCCATGTTTATGAAAAGGAAGACTCAGTGTCAGTCTTCCCAGTTTGACAATAGAGTCAGCATAGTCTCGATAAAATTCCAAAAAGTAGTTTTCTGACTAGCCACAAACTGATCAGAAAGTTTATATAGAAAGGCCAAAGAGCCAGATAAGCAAATACAATATTGAAGAAGAATAAAATTGGAAGCCTGATGTTACTCAGCTTCAAGATTTTCTATGAAACCACATTAATCAAGACAGTGCCATATTGGTGAACAGGGAGATAAATAAATAAATAGAACAGAACATAGAGACCAGAAATATACCCACACAAATATGGTGAACTGGTCTTTGACAAAGCAGCAAAGTCAAGTCAATAGAGAAAAGGTAGGCAGCCTTTTCAACAGTGGTAAGAAATGACCAGACACTCTCATGCAAAAAAAAAAAAAAAAATTAACTTAAACCTGACATTTACCTTAAAAATTAACTCAAAATAGATCATAGACCTAAATGAGAGGTTCAAAAATATGACTTGTATATGATAAAGTAATTTCAGTCAACCTTGGGTTTAGTAATAACTTTTTTATACTTGTCTTACCCAAAAGGCCAAAGTGATGGTGATGAATTTTTAGCAACACCACCAAAGAACAAAAAAAGAAACATCATATAACCTGATTTGCAAAGCTCTATTAGTCAAATTGCATGGTATTGCAACAAGTGCAGACATATATAGAACAATAGAACAGAACAAAGATCAGAAACAAATTCATCCTTGACAAAGATGCCAATCATACAATAGGGAAAGGATGATCTCTCTAATACATGGTGCTGGGAAGACCAGACATCCACATGCAGAAGAATGAAATTAGGCCTTCATCTTATACTGTATTCTAAAATCAACTCAAAATGGATTACACACTTAAATGTATGACCTGAAACTAAAACTACTAACAATATAAAGGAAAAGTCTGATGACGTTAGTTGACAGGAAAAGACTTTTTTGAATATGACACTAAAAGTAAGGGAAACAAAAACAAAAATAGACAAAAGAGATTACATCAAATTATAAAACTTCAGCACAGAAAACAATCAGCAGAGCAAAGATACCACATAATGAATCAGTGAATATAATTGCAAACCATATAATGTTTGAATGTGCCAAACACAGACAAATCTCTAGTGTTCTCACTCATATATGAGAGCTAAATATTAAAACAATTGATTGCATAGAAACAGAGAGTAGAATGGTGGTTAATGGAAGCTGGGAAGGGTGGGATAAAGTAGGGATGGTTATTGTGTGCAAAAATACAGTTAGGTGGATAGAATGAGTCATATTTGATATCACAACAAAGTGACCATAGTCAACAATAAGTTACAGTATACCTTAAAATAACAAAATAAGTGGAATTAGAATGTCCCTAACTACAAAGCAATGATAAATGCTTGAAATGGTTGATATCCCCCATTATCCAGATTTTATTATTACACATCATATGCCTGTATTAAAACATTACAAGTACTCTGTAAATATATACAACTATTATGTATCAATTATAATTAAACGTAAAAAATTTTTAAAAGCATGAAGTTAAAAGTTTCAAAAAAATACATAAGGAACATAAATAATGCAATAGTAAGAAAACAAATTACCCTATAAAATGTGGGCAAAGAAGCTGACTTGAAGGATATTATGTTAAATGAAACAAGCCAAGCACAAAAAAGACAAATATGGTACGTAATATGTAAAATGTTGAACTCATGCAAATAGAAAGTACACCAGTGGTTGCCAGAGGCTGGGGAAATTTGGAAATTGTTGGCTAAAAAACATAAAATATTAGTTTACTTTGGCTATTCCAAGTCTCATGGTTCCATGTGAATTCTAGCATTGCTTTTTGTATCTCCATTTTTAATAAATGGAGATTGCATTGACTTTGTAGATTACTTTGAGTATTGTGGATATTTTGACAAAGTTAATTCTTTAAATAAATAACATGAAATTCTTTTCATTAAAAATTGCCAAGTCATAGAACCTGCCCAAGTGCCCATCGACCCATGAATGGATGAATAAATTGTGGTATGTGTATACCATGGAATACAACACAGCCATACAAAGATAGAGACTTTACATCTTTTATGTTTATCTGGATGGAGTTGGAACATATTCTTCCTAGTAAAGTATCTCAAGAGTGGAAGAAAAAGCATCCAATGTACTCAATACTATTATGAAACCAATATATAATCACCTACACATTCATACAAATGATAAAAATACAACTATAGTCCAGAAAGAAGGAGTAAAGAAGAGGAAGAAAGAAGGGAAGGGGGGGATCGGGAGGATGGAGGGTATTTGGTGGGACCTCACCTAATGTGTATAATGCAATGGTACATTTCAAAACTACTAAGAGTAGAGTATAAATGTCTGACCACAAGTAATTAAGTGAGGTGGTGGTTATGTTAATCAGTTTGATGGAAGCATTCCACATTGTATATCAATTTAGTACATTGTACCCCATAAATATGTTAATGTACATAGCTAAGATTTAATCAAAAAATAAAATAAAGAGATAATCAAAGTCACTGTTAAGAGAATAAACAGACAGGCAGAAAAATATTTGTAAAATACAAAGAGAAAACATAGGAATCCAAAATATACAAAGAACTTCAAATTAAAAAATGGGCAAAAGATCTGAAGAGACACCTCGCCGAAAAAGATATGCAGATAACTAACATGCATTTGAAAGTATTGTACATCTTCAAGCAATTGCAAATTAAAAAGACAACGAAACACAAAAAGACACCTATTAGAACACCTAGAATCCAAAACATTGCCAACACCAAATGCTGACTGAGATATGGAGTAGTGAGAACTCTCATTCAGTATTGAATGTAAAATGGTACATCTACTTTGAAAGACAGTTTGGCAGCTTCTTGTAATTCTTACCATAGGATCCAGCCATCAGGTCCTTTGGTTACCCAAACATGTTGAAAAGTTATGTCCGTACAAAAACCTACACACGAATAATAATTACAGTTTTATTTATAACTGTCAAAATGTGGGAATGTTCTTCTATAGGTGAATAGATGAACTATGGCACAGCTAGACAAAGGAGTATTATACAGTGATAAAAAGAAATGAGTTATTAAGCCACAAAACATACTGGGGAAAACTTACATGTATATTAGTAAGTGAAAGAAGCCAGTCTGAAAAAACTACACATTCTTATGATTCCATCTATATGACATGATAAAAAAGGCAAAATTATAGAGACAGTGAAAATATCAGTGGTTTTCAGGAGTTCAGGGGTGGGTGATCAGGGATGAATAAAACAGGTACAGGGATTTTTAGGGCAGGGAAACAATCTGTACGATACTGTAATAATGGGCACATCCCAGTGTACCATAAACTGTCTGACGCAGACTTGCTTAATTCATCATGTATCACTGTTTATTAATCATGTACATTCTAACAAATGGACCACACTAATGAAAGATGTTAATAATAGGGGACGCTGTGCAGTGGGAGAGTGTGGAGAAAAGGGAACATAAGAGAGGACTGTGTACCTTCTGGTTGATTTTTTTGTAAATGGAAAACTGCTCTATAAAAATATATTCATATGAATATATGTCTAAAGCTATGCAAATAGACATATATTATATATATATATATTTTTTTTTTCCCAGACTGAGTTGGGTTTATTTTCACATAGGTCCATGTTGAACTCAGAGCAGCAACAGAGCTCTGCCTATGACAGTGGCCTTCATGATGCTGGTGAAGTATCATTGTCCTTCTTGCTATCTGTATAGTATTTAAGGACTTGGTATCTTCTAAGTATCTAATAACTAGTAGAAAATTTTATTAGCGTGTTTCCCCCAAAATAAGATCTACCCAAAAAATAAGCCCTAGCAGGATTTCTATGCATTTGTTAAATATAAGCCCTACCCCATTATAAGACCTAGTGATGGGCGTGGCTATGCATTTCTGCTCCAAGTGGTAAGGAAGACTGGAATACCTTTTATCTGCCACAGTTCCTTTCTTTCTCCCAGCTGATCACACTTGTGCGGATGCATGTGTGGTAACCAAGATCCCAGGCATCCTATTGTGCACGTATGAACAGCTAGGGGAAAGGAGTTCACACATCACTAGTGCCAGCCCCACTAACAAGGTCAGCTCCCCAGTCAGCTTCCAGAAGAAGATGACTTAACTATATTTGAATAAATCTAGATTGTTGTATTATACTTAATAAAAAATAAGACATTCCCTGAAAATAAGCCCTAGTGTGTCTTCTTAAGAAAAAATAAATATAAGACAGTGTCTTATTTGGGGGGAAACATGGTATATGTGTGATATGGTGGTCAAGAGGTCTCAGAGAATAGACTCATTCAAATCTTATTCCCAATATTTATTAGGAATAAATTGTTAGTAAGGTTACTAAACCTGTATATCTTGATTCCCTTACCTACCCCATGGGGACAAAACATGCAAGATTTAAATTAGCAAATAATCACACCTATATTTTTTCTGCAAATCACAGAAAAAATATTTGGCACAATTTAGGCATTCGGTAAAGGATAACTTTTAGTTGGGTTGTATGTTAATTCCTTCGTTTTTTATATGTTGCCTATATAAGTGTCTTTCTGTTTTAATGCCCCAACCAGATAGTAGACCTGAATTTTAAACATTTTTTTAAAAAGAACAAAAATCTTGGAGCTAAACAGTAGGCCTCATATATACTAAGTGCTTAGCAAGTGTTTGTTTATTATGTTTAAATAAATATGAAAACCAAAGGATGATTGAAATAAGAAAGAGAATATTTCAAAATGACCTTCTATTTGACCCATCAATAAAATAATTCTATTTTTTCACCAAATTGTCTGGAGATGCAGTTTCATCCACACCTTTATCCCAAGATAACTTTTCTCTTTCTCAGTGTATTTATATATCAGCATTGAATGTCAGCTAGATTTTTCTCTTAATAACTTTAAAGCAGAGCCAAAAAGGAAAAAAAAAAAAATCTCTCTTACAAAGAAAATGTACTCACCAGGTATTCCCTGATGGAACAGGGCAGCTGAGCCAACAACCAGAGAAGGAAGAAGTGTTTAAAAGACACCTGTGAGTTCTACTTTGGGAGAGCCTTATTTCCACCTCATTGATGGTGATGATGTAACATTTCATTGAATTAAATGTTGACTAATGTCCAAATCTAGGAAGCACAGTGCAGGTAGAACTTATCTTTCTTAAATTCCAAAAAAACGATGATAAAAATTAAATTGGTCTAAATTGTGCAGAGCTTGTACAAGTGTATCAATCACAAGATCTATTATTTTTCTTGGATGGGGAAAGAACGCCGTTCTTCCTTTTGAATGATGTAATACGTTTGTAAATGGATATGTTTGGGGAATGATTTTTGAATGGCATGAAAGATGGAATATCAATGATAACTTTGTTTTCCCAACAATGTTCCTGTTAGTCTCCTTTGTTCAACAAAAGAATATGATTCATTGGTAAATACCTGCCTTATTTTTGATGTGCCTTCCAAAGGACTGGGTTAATAGTAACAATAATATAAATAATAGCTAATGTTACTTCTGTACTTTCTCATTTAATTCTCCATGCTTAGAGTAGATATAATTATTATCTTTCTTTTGCTGATGGAAAACCGAAGCAGAAGGAAGTAAAGCAAATTACCCAAGGCCAAGTTACTAGGTGATGAAACAGGGCTAGAATATATTTGGATTCATTGCCTGTGCTATCCTGGCTGCCTAGTCCTCACCTCAAAGTAGTAGTAGAATTAATTCTTCATTCTCTTCTTTCCCTTACCTCTAATCAAAACGCGTCTATTGTGTGTCCTGTTGCCAGCCCCAAAGCTTGAATGCTGATGTGACAATGCATTAGTCACGACAATTTAGCTCAACTGAAACCCTAGCCAATTAATTGTCACTGCTCCACAAAACATTCTGCATTACATTCAAGTTAGATACAGTAAAGCCTGTAAATAGTACTCAGATAATTTCAGAAACCAATGCTAATTATAGGGAGAAATAACTTAGCTTTCAGGTTCAGAGGAATCTCCTCTCCTCCGGCCAGCACACATGGAGGATATCCAAATGGTCTCCCTTGATTTTTAAAGACATTGCCATATAATTTGAGTACCAACTGCCTGCATGTGTCGCTTCACGTATGGAAGAGTGTATGAATGGAAGGAAATAAGGCAGGGGCACAAAAATTCATGTGCAAAGATGACCTGCACTATGACTCTAATTGTCCAGACTGACATTTCTTAAAATCTACTTCATAATATGTTAATTAAAAGGTGGAAAATAATATGGATTTTAAATATGTTTGAAAAATACTGCTTACTGTAGTCTCATTTTAGAAATTCACAAATATAAAGGCCCTGGCAGGTCCCACAGTAAATGAACAAATTAATCCTTGCTTGAGCCACTGTCACAAAGTACACATATTATCTAAATCTATTCACATTCTTAGCTATTAGAATTCCATTCAATATATATTGGGGAACACAAATGTGATCCCTGAAGGTAGGGGGACAATAAAAGAGAATAGCGTTGGTTGGATTCAGATCATAAAGTGCAAGTGATGTTCATTTGGAATCTGGATTGAGTAGAGTGAAGCTCCCTGTTGGAACAGTCAGCAGTCTGTGGCAATGGCTTTACACAGGAGAACTTGATATATAAGCCATATAGCAATTCAATGTGGTAATTTAAAGACCCAAGTTCCTTTTATCTTGGGGCCTCCAACATCCTCTAGAGCTGTGGTACCCAACACCCAGGCTGGTTACCAGCCCACCACCTGTTAGGACTCCACCTTATCACTGCGTGAGCTCCACCTGCTATCAGATCAGCAGCCACCTCATGGGAGTGCAAACCCTACAGTAGACTGCACGTGTGATGGATCTAGGTTGTGCACTCCAAATCTAAGCAGAATCTAACTCTGATGATCTAGAGTGGATCTAGAGTAGAGTGATGCTAGCACTGGGACTGTTGAGTTGCAAAAAAACAAGCTCAGGGTTCCCACTGATGCTGCATTATGGCAAGTTGTATAATCATTTCATTGTATATTATGATGTAATAATAATAGAAATAAAATGCAGAAGTAAAGTAATGCTCTTGAATCATTTCAAAACCATCCCCTACCTTGGTCCACAGAAAAATTGTCTTCCATGAAACCTGTCTTTGGTGCCAGAAAGGTTGGGATCTGTGGCTCTAGAGGTCTCATTGTCAACTTCTGGATTCTCAGGATTAGACGGAGAAACAGAAAAAATAGAGGCTCTCACAGGAGGTTTTTCGTAGAACTTGCAGGTGCTGTCTATCACATCTGCTCACATTCTGTTACCTAAAACTCAGCCATCTGGCCGTACTTAATTATCAGTCCTAGCTATCTGCCCCAGGAGAAGAGAAGACCATATAGATGACTACTTTCTGCTCCCAGTGGAATTAGAATCTGAATGAAGTGTTTGGAGAAAATTTTGGCCTTAGAACCTAGTTTGGCTGTCCTTTATTTTATTTTATTTATTTATTTTTGAGACAGAGTCCTACTTTGTCACCCTTGGTAAAGTGCTATGGCATCAGACCTCAAACTCTCAGGCTCAAGCGATTCTCTTGCCTCAGCCTCCCAAGTAGCTGGGACTACAGGTGCCCACCACAACACCTGGCTATTTTTAGAGATGAGGTCTCGCTCAGGCTGTTCTCAAACTTATGAGCTCTGGCAATCCTCCTCCCTCAGCCTCTCAGAGTGCTAGAATTACAAGAATGAGCCACTGCACCAGGTTGTTTAAATTGTCAAACAAACTTCTCATGAAATTAAGAACTTATATTTTCACCTTGAAACTGAGAATCTTGGTTAATGAACATTAATAGATCTTTCTGCCTATTTCAAAGAGAAACTGACTATGCTTCTTAAATTGCTGAATGCAAGAGCACAATATCCTGATGGAGAATAAACAAAGAAGTTTCTCCAGGATTTAAGGCTTCGGTTCCTGTAGAAAACTATTTTTCATCAGTTAAATAAGAAGCCTTTCTCACAAACCTAATACAATGAAACAGTAGGAAGAACATGCTCTTGCCAGTTCATCAGCTCCATGTAAAAACTCTTTTTTTGCTTTTTTGACAAGTGTCCTATTAATATGCCAAGAATATTTTATTCACCTAGAAGGTTAAAAGAAATGTTATATAAATGGATCTTCAAGTGACTGATGACTCATAATGATGCCATACATTAATTTGAGTGTGTGTCATACATCCAAATCACAGTGTCTTCATATAGGTGGGTGTGTGTGCATGGTGATTATAAGGCCAACTATTACAGAAAGAGGTGCCTAGGAAGGAATTCTCCATTAATGTAAGTAGACACTTGTTTTCTGCACCGGAGAGAAACATTGTCAAACCTCTACCAATTGCTTGATATAGCAAGGGACTATGTTTCGAAAAATCTTATTCATAGAATAAGAAATTCAAGTATCACAGGAGCAACATACTTGCTGGCAATTCTGAGGATGCAGTGGCTAGTGGGTAACTGTGGACTTGGCAGGGAGGGAAAAAAGCAGGATTTGGAATAAAGTCTTCTCTACAATGCTGCCATTGGTGAGCAATATGGGAGCTTCTCCAGCTGTGCTTCAGCCACGGTTCCACCCTGGGGTAAAGATAGTGTCCTCTTGTTGTACAGATAATAAAATTGAGAGGATAAGAGGCTTATCCAAGGGCACAGCAGAAAATGATGAATGTTTGAGTTTAAACTTAGGCTTTGTAGTTCCAAAACCTGCTTTTTGCCTACTACAGCTTTCTGTCTATCTTTTCTAAATTGACTGAAAACAATTCATAGTGAGCTGTCCTAATTTCTGAACCATCTCAAACAGCGGTATCATTTCCTGAAGTACCTCCATGAAAAGCAATTCTATTTTGCTATCTCAAGGAATAGTTTTATTTCAACATATTAAACTTCTTTTTGCTAAAATGTCAGAATATGCCCAGACTTGGCCATTTTACTTTGTTTAAAGTAACTTTTATAAGGGTGCGTTTTCTGAAGACATATACAAAAATTCTCCCTGCTTCCCGAGCTATTGTGACTGTATCATGCAGATGCAGACATAGAGAGTCACATCAAACACGTAGCGCACTAGCTGAAAATGGGTCTGTCCTATGCCACACAGACCTTGTATACAGGAAATAGAAACATTCTATAAATACTTGTAGAACAAAAGAATGATGTGGCATTGGGGAAGTGCCTGGGAAAATAGTAAAAATCTTGCCATGACATAATTCTTTCCAGATTTCTGTCTGAGTGGCGTCAAAGAAGAATTACTAAGAAATTACTAAGAATTACTAAAAATTACTAAGAAATTCATTGTTCATAATAATGGATAGTCACTCAGTTTAATTGTAGACAACACAGATAATAGTTTTCTCTAGGGGCACAAAAAAATGTCACCACAAACTAACAACACAATATTGACAATATTTATTGTTTACTCAACTGTGTTACATTGTGGCACAATATTTACAGTCTATTGTTTCACTCACATCAAATGGCTACTTATCACCTCACTATTTACAATGGCAAAAGATGAGAAGTAACTCAAGTATCTCTCAACAAGAGACTGGTGAAATAATATGTATTATATACGGATGAATGTACCCATGATGAGTGAGTGACACCTAGATGAACCTCACTGGAGTTTTTTCTTTGACTAAAGCTAGATGGAAAAAAGTACCAACTGTTAAATACCATCATTTTACCAGTAAAATGTGTCTATGAAAATGTAATGAAGAAGAAAACCATTTCAGAAAAAAATAGTAAGATCCATTTTTTAATTTCTAGACTCTTTCTTTGATTAAGCTACTGATTCTCTAGTGAAACTTACCCCCTTTTATATAATTTCTTCAGCATTCTCTCCATTTTTTGAACATATTAATCGTGATAGTTTTAAAGTCATTTTCTGCTAACGATAATACCTGGATTATTTCTAAATCTGTTTCTATTGTCCATATTTTGTTCTTGGCTTTGGTCATGGTGTTCTTGCTTTTTGGTGGGTGTAGTGATTGTTCTGAATGCTGTATATAACATCTTAAAAATTGTAATGGTTTCAGAAAATGTTCTTCTCCTCCAGAGAGTGTTCACTCTGTGGCTAGATTGATGAAGTGGCATCTATTCACCTTAACCCAGTCAGAGATGGTGCTGGACAGAGGTTGAGAGAGAGCACTGGAAATGCATGTTTTACATTTAGATGTATCCTAAAAGAAAAATGACTCGTATACTTGTAAATCCTTTCCCACCCACCACAGGCCTATACATCAAAACCGGTGACTTGCTTGAGATCCTAGCATGTCTACATGAAAATCTTTGCTTGTTCTTGTTTTCCCAGGAGCTGTACCTGGTAAGTAAGAAGTCCACATTCTCAGCTCCCACCTATGCCCAGAATGGTAAATGCCCGAAGGTTAAAGGTTACAGAGGTTGGCTCATCCCCTCAAGGTTTTCCCTCTGTAAAAACTCAGGTCTTCTAGTCCAAACCTCTGAGTCTTTTAGAAGAGGATTTCCATATTTCACATAAATGTGAGAGTAGTTTTTGCTGGGCAGAGTTGTTCCCTGGTCTGCCAAGCTCCCATGGAAGTGGGAGCAGTATGCTAAATGGATGTAAGAGCTCATCTTTGTGTGTTTACTATTTATAATAAGTACTTGTAAATTTATGTTTTATACATAAATATTTGATTGATTTTATATTTTTGTTTTACAGCTATCTATACAAAGCGGTAAATAAACACATGATGATATATAAGTAGACTATTATCTGAAAAGTCAACCACCCTTTCTTGGTATGAATTATTTTGGGAGAGGCAATTACCACTTGAATGGAGGTTGCAGTGAATGGTTGATAAAATGGGAATTATCAGAATTTTTTCCAACATACTTTCATTGAGCTTGTTTGAAATTTTAAAACAAGGTTTCATTTCATTGGTAATGAAAAACTATATTAAAAAGAAAACCCTATATAAAAGAATGAACAAAGGTATACAAATGCTTAAAAAACACAAAGAGAAGAAAAAAAAGCAAAGAGACTAATGAGATACGAATAGAAAATAAAGTGGCGTTCAGTTGAGGAGCCATTGAAGAGGCAAAGATAAATATTTTCTAGTGATGAAAACCACAGTCTCAAATGAATGCTGTAAATATAATGTAATAAAGAGCACGGCATCTAAATAGAGAGGGGACTGAAGGAAGGTCTGCACACTTTAAGAAAGGAAAAAGCTGTATTAAATTGGCAATACTTAGGGCAGTGCCTGTGGCTCAGTGAGTAGGGCACTAGCCCCATATACCGAGGGTGGTGGGTTCAAACCTGGCCCCAGCCAAACTGAAATAACAACAACAACAAAAAAAATAGCTGGGTGTTGTGGCAGGCACCTGCAGTCCCAGCTACTGGGGAAGCTGAGGCAAGAGAATCACCTAAGCCCAAGAGCTGGAGGTTGCTGTGAGCTGTGATGCGATGCCACAGCACTCTTCCGAGGGCACCAAAGTGACAATCTGTCTCTAAATAAATAAATAAATTGGCAATACTCAAATCATGTTTGATTTCTGCAATTACAAGAGGCCTGCAATGTGATTCATATTCATCTCTTGTTATCAGTATGTATTGAGTATTACAATTTTAACACAGCCTTTTTCTTTCTTAAAATATGTGTACATTTTTTGGCACCCTCCGTACATACACCAAAACATAAAGAATATTCAGCACAGTTACCCTGGAAGATATGTAGCCACCTCAGTGTTTCTGATAGACAAGAGAAGATATACCCTCCTTTTAAATATCCATACACTATGCCAATATTGTCCAAATACCAGCTTGTAAAGAAATCTTAATAAATTCCCCCAAAGTAGGATTATTCTCTCTGATGACAATAAAATGAATTAAGAGC
The DNA here is from genome assembly GCA_963575145.1 of Galago senegalensis. Classification (NCBI taxonomy): domain Eukaryota; kingdom Metazoa; phylum Chordata; class Mammalia; order Primates; family Galagidae; genus Galago; species Galago senegalensis. Next base: position 69,314 of record CAUYTI010091372.1, on the reverse strand, counting down.
AAAAAGCTAAGCAAAAACTCACCAAACAAATTAAATTTTTTTAAAAGTCCCCTGAACTTCTACAAAATGAGTCTAATGCCAATGCAGACTAATAAGCTGGTGGTAGTAATCAAGAAAATATTAAAGAAGAATAATGAGAGGGAATTGCTAAACCTTGCATTAATATGCTGAAAACCAAAAACAATTAAAGCTATGTGATGTTTTTGTAGGAATAAGCAGACAGACTAATCAAACAGACGTAAAAACTAGAGTCTAGTGTGTCCTGAAGGTACTTTATTAGAGGATTGGTTTCCATAACAAATTACCACAAACTGGGCAGCTAAAACAATAAAAATGTATTGTTTCACAGTTCTGGAGGCCAGAAATTCAAAATCAAGACGTCAGTGGGGCCATTTTCTCTCTAAGGGCTGGAGGGAAGGGCACATCTTTGCCTTTTCCCAGCTTCTGGGGGTTATTGGCAATGTGGGTGCTTGGTACCTCCCACATGGGTCATCCCACTTTCTGCCTCTGTAGTCACACATTGTTCTCCCCACTGGTGTTCACATTTCCCTTTTCTTACAAGGATACTAGTCATTGAATGTGGACCCACCCTAATTTAGAAGGATCTCTTCTTAATTTGCTTACTTCTGTAAAGATCCTTTTCCAAACATGGTCCTGTTCGTAGGTTCCAGGGAGCATGGATGTGGGAGAGCACAGTTCAACCCAGTACACTTCATCACTTAATGGCAGATGGAGAAAATCGAATTCTAGTTAACAGGAATAAGAAAGTGAGATTTTGCCAGAAGGCTACTTTTTGGCACCCCAAAGCAGAGGTTCCAAAGTGGCTAGAAGAAGGAATTCTTGACAAAGAATTTTCTGAGTCATTCTTAACTCTGTCCCCATCTTCTAACTTCCCGACATGTCGCAACTGTCATCCCTGTACATCCAGCATTCTTCTCTTCTCTCTACAGACCCACTTCTCCAGGCTCACAGCGCCACCTTCAGTTTCCATTTAAATGTTGTCTGTTCCAGGCACACACAGCGACCACCTAACTCTCAGTCCCAAGTCCAAATCTCAGGAGAAACATGCTTGGCCCAGGCCATCAGGATGCAGTGGTCCACCTCTACAGCTCTGGAGTGAGGCGGGGACAATTTTCAGAGAAATGCAAAGGGTCAAGAGCTGGGTAGTTTCTTTCCAAAGTCTCTATTGTAGATAACATTTTTTAACCCACAAAGAAAAGGATAACTCACTCAACAAACTTTCAGGCACAGGAAAGAAAATAACAAATTAGGAGGAACATGACATAGTCTCATCATTCATCATATGTCAAAATAAATCATGGAGAAACTAAAAAAATAAATGTAAAAAAATCTTAACATACAGGAAAAAGGAAGTGACTGCATTACTCTGTGTACCTATGTACATTATTTTGAATTGTTCATCAAGGATGAAAGCATATATATTAGTTATTTTTTAAAGCACTAGTTGCCAATTACTTTGCCCTTAAAGACTAAAAATTGAGAATATTTTTTTCACGTGCAATGCTCCATTCTTTGAAAGATTTTTGAATATTATTTGGTGTGATATCCATATTGTTAGAATTAAGTTACTATTTTCCAAGATGATTACTTTGAAAGGGAATGCACTAATTCAAATTTATAAATATCAGTAGAGCTATTTAAAAAATAATTATATGATAGTCTGTAAAAACCTGGCTTTCCCAGATTTATGGAAACTACTGTTTCCCAATCTCAATGTTTGTTAAGTGCTCTGCTGTTATTTCAGGTAATTATGGCATCATTATATGACTCTAAAATGATTAAAAAAAATTCCGCTCTATTTAAATAGCATTATTCTAAAAAAATCTAAATTATATGCATTTAATAAAAAAGCAATTCTATATTCTAACTATATTAAAACTTCAATTAGAATTTTCAGAGACTGGGATAATTCTTGTTAATGTCATTTCTCATTAAATAAAGGTATCTTGAAAATACTCTTGCATTAGCTTTAATTGTCAAACACTTTAATGGATTGCTCCACCTTCCTAACTTAATATAAGCTGAGGAAAATGAATGTAATTATATGTATCTTTGATCATTTAGGATCCTCAATATGGGGCACATAGTAGGTATTCAAGAGTGATGGCTGAATAGATTGATCAAAAGGGTTATTTTCCTGACATTTGTTGTAAATGATGATTTGCCTTAAGTAGTGTTTTGAAAAAAGATGTGAAATATTAGCACTGAATAAATTTGTCTTCTACCCACTGTATTTCTCTAGAACTTGCTTCATAAAAAACAAGTACTTGTGGGCAGCGCTGTGGCTCAAAGGAGTAGGGTGCCATCCCCATATGACAGAGGTGGCGGGTTCAAACCTATACCCCAACCAAAAATTGCAAAAAAAAAAAAAAAAAAAAAAACAAGTACTTGATCTAAGCATATTTTCTCATAGTTTTCTTTCTCCTACAAGAGCAGAGAATTCAAGTTAAATTGAAATACTAAGATTTTTTTATTTTAATTACTACTTTATAGTATTTAACTCATTTTTCTACCTGATTACCTGAACCAATCATATAATCTCAGCACTGAACAATTTTTGTCTTCATTTTGAAGTGTCTGAAATAATAGATGTGAAAGTATGCAGTAAATTGTGATAATAGTATAATTCAAAAGGTATTATTCAAAATGTTAATAATAATACTTAATCTTCACTGGGTATTTAGTAAATTCCAGGGATTAATTTAAGGGCTTCATATACATTATCTTATTTAATCTTTAAAACCACCGTCTGAGATAAACATTATTATTATCACCATGGGGAAGGAATCTGGGGATTAAGACGGAGAGGCCAGAAGGTCAGAGAGTCTCTAAGACACAGAGGCAATGCTATAGGAAATGAACGGTCAGTTTACTTATGGATAGCTTTTTTTTTTGTACACTCAAGTGTTTCAAGATCAACCCAATGGGAGAAATGCTGAGAGCCAACCATTGCTTGATCTAGATAAATCTCTAGAGGTGTCATAATACAATTATGGCCTGAATCACTTTAGATGGTTTAAAGACCCATTTTAAAGACATTCATCCAAGCTTTCATAGAAAGTTCCTAGTAAAAAAAAACACAGAAATCTACTTAGGAGTGAGGACGCAGTGATGAGTGTGCTTTCAGGTATATAGATTCAAATATCAAAAGTAAAAATATAAGGAAGCCGAGAACATGTAAAACACTCCCAGTAAACTGTTTTCTGACTGTTAACAGTAGGAAGGGAAGAACTCCCAAGCAACTTCTTGGGCAACAAAATCACTCTTGGTTCTGTGAAGAGCAAATACCATCCTCTTTCTAATGTGAAGTATTTGAGCCAACAAAGAGGTGTGTGAGTATTTGCACAATATTTCTCCTCAGGGTCAACGGAACAAATTTTCCATTCTCAAAAGGGAGAAAAAAGTGAGTTACCGGGCTTAACAAATTTCTCTACAATCTTTGGTATTTTATCCAGTTATTACCATGGTATGAATTTTGGCAGATGCTGTCATATTCTATTTCCACCCAATAAATCACAATGAAATGATTAAATATCTTATATTCAGCAATTAACAAAGGACTTTGATCTTTTCCAAAATCATTCAGAGACTTTCAGTATAATGATAACATACACTTGACTGCCTTCAAATAGGAAACTCCATGAAAGAAAAGAGAGACAGAAAAAAAAACCTCTGTTTTAAATTAAAATGAGAACTGGATTTCTGAGGGCATGTGAACATTAATTTTAAAAGGGCTCGACTTCTTTATCAGGTAGTATTCTTGGAACCACTGACTTGTATTAAAGAAAGAAAGAAAACACACATTTGGGTGCATTGGAATTTAGAGATTGGTTTGATAGCCAAGGAGGACTGCATTCATTTACTTTAGTATGCTAAACAGTTCGATAAAACTAAACAGAGTGAGTCATTTGGAAATCTCAACTCCTTACACTACCATATATGAGTAAGTGTATTATTACATTAAAAGAACATTTCATATTATGCCTGTGTGCCTGGCATTGAATAGGTGATGAGAATGCCTCTGTGCTCATTTCCCAGAGAAATTCCAATCTTGAAAGCCAGGTGGCTACACTGGAGGATTTTCTTTTCAAATCCAGGAAATTGTGCCATGATCTGGTTTTCTCTAGTCGGTCATGTTTGTCAAGTGCTGTATTCATTGCTGTGAAAGAAGGTAGTTTCAAATACTGGGAAAACATTGTCATTGCAAGGGCTGAACCAGTGAATCAGTGAATTTGGTTCAAAATGTATCTAGGTTCATATCTAAGGCATCATTCACTGCCTATTTGACTATGGACAAATATCTTAACCCTTTATTTTCATTTTTAATTGATAAATAAATGTACATATTTATGGGATGCAATGTGATTTTTTGATATATGTTTACATTGTAAAATGATTAAATCAAGCTGATTAACATACGCATTACCTCATACACTTACCACATTTAGGGGGATGAGAACATTTAAAATCTCTTTTAGGAATTTTGAAATATGCATTTAATTATACTTAGCATGCTGTGCAATAGCTCTCTAAAACTCATTCCTCCTGTCTAATGGAAAATTTGTGCACTTTAAACAATATCTTCCTGTGCCCTATCCTGAACCCCTATGTCTAGTAACTGCCATTCTGGTCTCTACTTCTATGAGTTTGATGTTATTTCCACATATAAGTAAGATCATGCAATACCTGTTTTCCTGTGCCTGGCTCATCTCACTTAGCAATGGAAAGGTAACTTAACTTCTTAAAATCTGTTTCTCCTTTTGGAAACAGTAAGCCTCTTCTATGGGAACTAGAGATGTTGGATGACTAAGACTACTTTCTTTATATACATCTATGTCTGATGTATATCTATATTGTGTATATTTATATATTGATATAGCATCTATCTCTTTCTTATCTATAATGCATCCATAATATATTGCATTACAATATGCAATGATGTATAATGTATATATGATATTTATAATATATTATATAATATATAATGCATATGTGATGTATAACTATATTATATAATATATACAATGTACTGTTATACATAATATATATTATGAGATATAAGAGACATGACAATACATAAATACATATTCAGTTGGCAGTTCATATTTGTGCATTCTGCATTTGTGGATTCAGCCAACCAAGGATAAAAAATTTTCAAGAGGGGGAGGGGCAGGATGGCTGACAGGTACCAGCCTCTGACAGAAGCTCCTGTCCAGAAGAAAGGATAAAGTCCAGAAAACACCCAACAAAGTCAAAGACTGGGAGCCCAGCCAAGAGAGAAGAGTGATACCAGCAGGACACCTCTGTGGAGGCAAGCTGCGACACCTAGAAGGCAATCTACAGGTACATAATACACCCCAAAGGAAAAGCGTCCATCCCCTCCCCCAAGAAAGTTGAGTTTTCCTTTGTTTTCTCTTCAACAGCTCCTCTGAGTCTCCTACAGGTGATTGATAAACTGAGGACCTATTATCTCACTCCACAAGCAAGAGCTACCCTAAGGGGATCTACTCCCTGGAAGGATGCTGCTGACACTCCGAACACCCTCTCCCAGGCCAAAAAGTGGAACTGGCAAGCACAATGCCGTTTTGAGTTTCTAGTCCACCCTCCCCACCTTACCAGCAGAGACAGTGAGAGGAGACCTAAGAGCAGCATCCCCCAACCCCTGCAAGAACAAGTCCCTGCCCCAGTCCTGCACTGGGAGAACTGCTTGAACCACACTTGCTCTGCATGGACCGATCCTGCCAGCCAGCGCATTCTGCACCCGGCTATCTCCCAGGCCGCCATCCCCACTTTCCAGGCGTTGCTACTGGCGAGTGCCCAGGACTGAATCCCGCCAACCGGCTATTCACTGGGCTGCCATCTTCGCTTCCTGAGGGCTTGGAGGCAGGCACCCAGGACTGAGCTCTGCCTGCCAGCTGCTTGCACAGCCACTGTCCCCACTCCCTGGGGGGCTTGGTGGCCAACACCCAGGACTGAGCCCCACGTCAAGCTCCTGTGGCCACCAGCCCTGCTTCCCTGGGGCTTGGCGGAGCACACCCAGGAGACAACCAGGAGAAGCCACCAGCAGAACCATTTTAGGGACAGTCTTGGAAAGGTGCAAATTCAGCATGGGGTGGAATTAGTGGAAGAACTGTGGTAACCAGAACAACCAGAGCAGATCAACCCTCCCAAGGAGGGATGGGGTAAATGCAATTGAAGATCCCTTCCATAAACAGATGTCTCAGATGTCAGAAATTGAGTTCAGAATCTGGATAGCGAATAAGATCAACAGAATGGAGAAAAGGAGAGAACTAGTGAATAAGATCAACAGGAGGAGAAAAGGAGAGAACTAGAATTTCAAATTATTCCAAAGCTGTCTCAAGAATTCAATGATTTCAAAGATAAAATGATCAAAAATTACAACATACTGAAGCAAGATGTTGCAGCCCTCAAAGATTTGAAAAGTACCGTTGCAGCCCTCATTTAGAGAATGGACCAAGCAGAAGAGAGGATCTCTGACACTAAAGACAAAGATTTTCAGTGTGCCCAAACATCCAAATCTCAAGACAAATGGAGAGCAAAAATGGATCACTTACTCAGAGAGCTCTGGGATAATTCAAAGAAAACTAATATTTGCCTATAGGAATTCCTGAAGATGATGAAGTTGCCTCACAAAACACAGAGGCTTTTCTGCATGAAGTTATGAAAGAGAACTTTCCAGACATGCCAAGAGATCCTGAAATTTAGATAGCAGACAGCTTCAGAACCCCAGCATGATCAACCCAAACAAGACATCCCCCAGGCACATTATAATCAACTTCACTAAAGTTAACATGAAAGAGAAAATTCTGAAAGCAGCTAGATGCAAGGAAACCTTAACTTACAAGGAGAAGAATATTAGAATGACTGCAGATCTCTCTGCTGAAACCTTTCAGGCAGGAAGAGGGTGGTCATCGACCTTCAATCTCCTCTAAAAGAATAACTTTCAACCCAGAATCCTGTACCCAGCTAAACTGAATTTCATTTACGATGGAGAAATTAAATACTTTAACGACATTCACATGTTGAAGAAATTTGTCATAACTAAACGAGCCCTCCAGGACATTCCCAGACCTATCCTTCATAATGATCAGGGCAATCCTCCACTACCATAAATAAACCCACCCAGAAAATTTTGATCAAATTCCAATCTCCACAGTGACAAAAGGATTAAAGATGCCCACTGGACTTTCAAAAAACTTGATACCCAAAATTATACCAGGTTTATCAATATTCTTAATCAGTGTGAATGGCTTAAATTGCCCTCTAAAGAGGCACAGGCTGGCTGACTGGATACAAAAACTCAGGCCAGTTATCTGTTGCATACAAGAATCTCACCTTACTTTGAAAGACAAGCATAGACTCAGGGTGAAGGGATGGTCATCCATATGCCAGGCTAATGGAAAGCAGAAAAAAGCAGATGTTGCAATTTTATTTGCAGATACAATAGGCTTTAAACCAACAAAACTGAGCAAGGATAAGGATGGTCCCTTCATATTTGTTAAGGGTAATACTCAATACATGAGATTTCAATCATCAATATTTATGCACCCAACCAGAATGCACCTCAATTTATAAGAGACAATCTATCAGACATGAGCAACCTGATTACTCCCAGATGGATTATACAACAGATTAACAAATCAAAAAGTTGGTTTTTTGAAAGGGTCAACAAAATGGATAAGCCTTTGGCCAACCTAACCAAGAAAAAAAAAGAGTTAAATCTCTAATTTCATCAGTCAGAAGTGGTAAAGACGAAATTACAACAGATCCCTCAGAAATTCAAGAAATCCTCCATGAATACTGCAAGAAACTTTACTCTCAGAAATATGAAAATCTGAAGGAAATCAACCAATATTTGGAAGCACGCCACCTTCCAAGACTTAATCCAAACCAAGTGGAAATGTTGCACAGGCTTATATTAAGCTCTGAAATAGCATCAACTATACAAAATCTCCCGAAAAAAAAGTCTGGGACCAGATGGCTTCACGTCAAAATTCTACCAAACTTTTAAAGAGGAGCTAATACCTATACTACTTCACCTTTTCCAAAATATAGAAAAAGACAGAATACTACCCAACACATTCTATGAAGCAAACATCACCTTGATCCCCAAACCAGGAAAAGATCCAACAAGAAAAGAAAATTATAGACCAATATCTCTAATGAATATTGATGCAAAAATATTCAACAAGATTCTAACAAACAGAATCCAACAACACATCAAATAAATTATACACCATGACCAAGCGAGTTTTATTCCAGGATCTCAAGGCTAGTTCAACATACATAAATCTATAAACATAATTCATCACATAAACAAATTAAAAAATAAAGACCATATGATCCTCTCAATTGATGCAGAAAAAGCTTTTGACAATATCCAGCATCCATCATGGTTAGAACACTTAAGAGAATTGGCAGAGAAAGGACTTCTCTCAAATTGAAGAGGTCTTCTACAGCAAACCCACAGCCAATGTCATATTGAATGGAATTAAATTGAAATCATTTCCACTCAGACCAGGAACCAGGCAAGGTTTCCCATTGTCCTCGTTACTCTTTAACATTGTAATGGAAGTTTTAGCCATTACAATTAGGGAAGAAAAGGCAATCAAGGGTATTCACATAGGATCAGAAGAGATCAAACTTTCACTCTTCGCAGATGACATCATTGTATACCTGGAAAACACCAGGGATTCAACTACAAAACTCTTAGAAGTGATCAAGGAATACAGCAGCATCTCAGGTTATAAAATCAACACCCATAAGTCAGTAGCCTTTATATATACCAACAGTCAAGCTGAAAAGACAGTTAAGAACTCTATTCCGTTCACAGTAGTGCCAAAGAAGATGAAATATTTTGGAGTTTACCTAACAAAGGACACGAAAGATCTCTATAAAGAGAATTATGAAACTCTAAGAAAAGAAAAAGCTGATAATGCTAACAAATGGAAAAACATACCTTGCTCATAGCTGGGAAAAATTAACATTGTTAAAATGTCTATACTACCTAAAGCAATATATAATTTTAATGCAATCCCTATTAAAGTTCCATTGTCATACTTTAAAGATCTCAAAAAAACAATACTTCATTTTATATGGAACCAGAAATACCTTGAATAGCCAAGACATTATTCAGAAACAAAAACAAAACAGGAGGAATCATGCCACCAGACATCAGACTATACTATACATCCACTGTGATCAAAACAGCATTGTATTGGCACAAAAACAGAGAGATAGATGTATGGAACAGAATAGAGAACCAAGAGATGAACCCAGCTACTTACTGTCATATGATCTTTGACAAACCAATCAAAAACATTAAAAACATTAAATGGTGAAAGGATTCCCTATTTAACAAATGGTGTTGGATGAACTGGCTGGCAACCTGTGGAAGAGTGAAACTGGACCCACTCCTGTCATCACTAACTAAGATAGACTCTTACTGGATTAAAGATTTAAATTTAAGACACGAAATTATAAACACACTAGAAGAAAGTGTAGGGAAAACTCTTGAAGAAGTTGGCCTGGGTGAATATTTTATGAGGAGGACCCCCCCAGGCAATTGAAGCAACATCAAAAATACACTACTGAGACCTCCTCAAATTAAAAAGCTTCTGCACAGCCAAGAACACAGTAAGAAAAGCAAGCAGATAGCCCTCAGAATGGGAAAAGATATTTGCTGGTTATGCTTCTGGCAAAGGTTTAATAACCAGAATCCACAGAGAACTCAAACATATTACCAAGAAGAGAACAAGTGATCCCATCTCAGGGTGGGCAAGGAACTTAAAGAGAAACTTCTCGGAAGAAGATCAGCACATGGCCTACAGATATATGAAAAAATGCTCACCATCCTTAATCATCAGAGAAATGCAAATCAAAACTACTTTGAGATATCATCTAACACCAGTAAGATTAGCCTATATCACAAAATCCCAAAATCACAGATGCTGGCATGGATGTGGAGAAAAGGGAACACTCCTACACTGTTGGTGGGAATGTAAACTAATATGTCCCTTTTGGAAAGTCATCTAGAGAACACTTAGTGAACTAAAAATTGATCTGCCATTTGATCTTATAATTCCTCTGCTAGGTATATATCGAGAAGACCAAAAATCATGCTACAATACAGATATTTGTACCAGCATGTTCATTGCAGCCCAATTCATAATTGCTAGTTCATGGAAGAAGCCCAAGTGCCCATTGACCCATGAATGGATCAATAAATTGTAGTATATGTACACCATGGAATACTATACAGCCATAAAGAAAGATGGAGCCTTTACCTCCTTCATGTTTACATGGATGGAGCTGGAAAATATTCTTCATAGCAAAGTATCTCAAGAATGGAAGAAAAAGTATCCAATGTACTCAACCCTATTATGAAACTAATTTTTAGCTCTCATAGGAAAGCTATAACCCAATTTCAGCCCAAGAATATGGGGTAAGGGAAGGGGAGGATGGGTGGAGGGAGGGTGATTCCTGGGATCGCGCCTAAGATTTATCCTATAAGGGTACATGTGACTCTTTCTAAATGTGGCATATAAATGTCTTAACACAACAACTATGAGAATGACATGAAGGATATGTTAACCAATTGGATGAAAGTATTTCAAATTATATATAGAATCAACACACTCTACCCCATGATAGTTTTAATGTGCACAACTATGATTTAATAAAAAAAAGTATAAAAACAATGAAGCCCCTTCCGCACTTGTGTGCAGGGGTGGGTCTTCGTCTGTGTTCTGCTTAGCACTCTGTGCAGACCTCCTCAGTATGGCAAAGTGCTAGAAAATACACTCACTGCTATCACCTTCTGGGATGAAGGAGGCATAATCCCTGAGTTGCAAGGCTATGGTATGGAAATTATAACTGCTCCTCATAGAAGCCATCAAAAGATCTTCCTATTTTCAGTCTTTTGCCAAATCCCTTTGTGGCATGAATTTGTTTATTATTTCTTGTTTGGCTCCTAGTTGACTAACAAATCCCTGTGCTCCACAAAGTTATATTTCTGCTTTCAACTTCCTTCTGAGTCAGTCACCCACATTAATATCTGCCTTCCAATATTGTTGACTGTCGTCTGTTGTCACCTGGTCTCCCATTGTGTTTGTCCTTATATATTTGGACTTTTTAAAATCTTAGTATATCATAGAAATGTTTTTGTTCACGAACACATATATATTCATGTTTATTCTTACATGTTTAACTAAAACTCAACTTTAATTTTGTTGTTTTCAAAATAAATATATAAATACTTCTGTAATATGTTAAAGCAAAGTAAAATTGAATCACATTCATTTAATTTATACAGATTTAGTTACAATTGTTTCAGGAAAACAAATAACATGAAATAAAATAAGGGAAAACGAATTTTAGTCCTGCAGGTCATTCTACTCACCCACCAAGCACATGCCCTACAGCATGGCTTAGGAATCTTACTGACTGAAGAAAGAGTTGTTCCCATTTCTGGGAGAAAATCTGGCCACACTGGATTTACTGGAATAATACAAAGTCCCTTACTGGGATGTTTCTTGAGATTTATTTTAAGTAGGCAAAATTTTTGCCTTTAGGAGCTAATCTCAGAGTATGAAACAATTTCAGAGCTTAAGAAGATTTATAGAGTCTTAATACTTTTTGAGGGTGGTTGTTTATCAACACAGTTAGTAAAATATTATAACTCATTCAGGAAATTTAAGATTTTGTGTGAGGTAAAGAAAGGAAGTGAATGGCAAGAAAATTTTTTTGCTTTGTTTTTAAAAGTTTTTATATATGTTAAAACTAAATAGCATGTTAACCCAAGGGATATATTAATAACAAAGATGGATACCTCTTCTAACATATTTTTACATTGTGCATCGGACATTTTTATTGAGTCTCTGTTTCTCTCGGTCTCCATGTGTGTGCATTTCTGCATGTGTGTCTGTGCTGTCTCTCTCTTTATATGGACCTCTTTTGGATCCTCACTGAAGCAGGGTCAAGAGTGGGCTGGTTTATTGCTGCACAGTCTAGGGTTTCTTCTCATTAAACACCAGCACATCGCTGCTAGACAGGGCCATGGGAGGCATCTCATGGAGACTCTGTCCTGATGTAAGAGTTTCTTCCAGAACATTTGTGACTGGGATAACAGCTGGCACAATTCAGCTGGATAGATACCAGTTGTTGTTGTTTCTTCATGGTAGCTAATCCCATTGCTAAAGAATTAAACTACTAGAAAGTGGCTCTTATTCCAAACTGAATCCAGAGATAATTTCTTTTTTATTCTTTCTTACTTGTAATAAAAGCATTTGAGACATTTTCCTCTGAGTATAGGTTTTATTGTAAACCATTATAACAGTAACAGAGTGCTCACTTCTAACCATTACACATTCTGCCCTCTACAGACTTAACATATACTTCACACATGTGATTGAAATGTCCAGAGATCAAGAAGGTTTATTTTTAATTAAAAATATGGAATATAAGGAATAAAGTATAACAAGCCTCCATATTTCTTCCTTTTTGAAATAATGCATCCTTTGCATGTTTGCAGACTTACACAGGTGTCCGTGCAAACTCACATGCAATTTTAAAGAAATAAACTGAAGTTCCTTTTAATCACCACTTAGGTCCATTTTCCTTTCAAGATGAACATTATCATGAGTAGTTTTGGGTATGATTTTCTTGTTCATTTATTTTCATATATTTTAACATGTATATAAATATCCATAACCAACATATGCATTATTGCTTGTTAAAATTTTAAAGTTATCATAAATTAGTATTATACCTTATATGCAGTTCTGCCTTTTAAAAATTTACTCATTATGATTTTAAGAGCTATCCAGTCTGACCAATATAGAATGAATTCATCCATTTTATCTGTTGTAAAGTGTTCCTCCTATGAATATTCAAAATTTTATGTATTCATTACCCTAATTATGGGCATGCAGGCTGTTTGCAAGTCTTATCCTTAGAAATAGTTTTACAATAAACATGTCTGGAGGCACAGAGAGACTCGCCTATGGGCAGCTTCAGTGGAGATGGAGTGGTTCCCTGGGATTTGCTGTTTTATCATCCTCTCTGTAGCATATGTGTTTTTGTACGTACGGGCTCCCTGTATCTTGCACCTGCATTAAGGAAACTTCATTCCTTTGCTTGTGTTTATTGCCATCTTCAAAACAAATACACTGTTACCCATAATACACCACCACAATGTTTTAAAATCTTCCATCACTAATGTCACCCTATCTGGTTTTTATTATGTTTTTAACAACTTTTCTCCAGATATTTTGATGTTCTGTCATTTGATGTGGCCTCAGAGTAACAACTTACTGTTGCTCATATAGTAATGCATTTCACTTGGGTTTGTCTGTATTTTGATTTTGCTATTATACTGATGCTTTCTTGTCTGTTGGCATGGCTTTGGTCATTCTTTTATTATAACCGTCCGAGTCACTTTATAAGAGTGTCTTTTATTCATACTCATAAATCAAGGTTCATTCTACAACATGTTTTCGGAGAAGATGGTATGGCATTTACATTTGTTGCCTGATGTTTCTGTTAAAAGTTTTATCATTTTCTTTATAGATTATTTTTTCTAGTCTAGGAGGGAATTTGTAGCCAATAAACAAATAACTATTTTGGAACATCCTCCCTACTTATTTGATCTGATCTAGCCCCTGGTGACTTTTTCCCTTGCTCAAAGATAAAGGAAATTCAGAAAGGAAGACATTTTGATGACATTCAGGATATCAAAAGGAATATGAACATACCTTTGATGGCCATTCCTGAAATTGCTTTGAAGTGATTTCTTACTCCATGGCCATACAGTGCAAACTTCAAGTGCAATGTGACCCTGCCCAGGGCTCAGCACACGGTGAATATCAAAGTGCAGCTCATGGGGGAACATCCCTGCTCCTGAAGCTCAGTCTCAACATACATAAGGTGGATGACCAGACATTAGGGCCTCCACTGTGATGTGACAGGAAGTGTACAACATTGCCTACAAAATGTCCTGGCCAAAAGAATTAAAATTTAACTGGATAAGTCTCTAGATCTATCACCAGTTTATAGGAAGTACAGGGTATAGAGGAACATGTTTAAACTCCATGAGGATGAAATTAGTGAAATCCAGAATATAGTAAAGTCTACAGGACCAATAATTTGATCAAAAGCTAAGTGACAAGAAAAAAAAGGGGGGGAGAACTGTTACAAATTAAGAAAAATTTATATTTCTATATATAAATGTACAAATTTATATATAAAATTTATATTATATATAAATATACTATATATACATATATAATATATATAAAGAGAAATTTATATCAACCACATGCAATACTGAACTTAGCTTAAGCCAGATTCAAATAAACCACTTATAAAAAGACATTTAAGTGAGAATTTTTAAAATATAAAAGCAAAAAAATTATTAATTTTTCCATCCATGATTTAAAAAAAGGATTATTTGAGCACTCTGTATATTTGATGATATTAAGCAATTGTTATGTTTTTGGTTTGATAATGGTAGTTAGGTTAAAGAAAGATCTTATCTCTTGGAGGTTTCTCTTAAAGACAGAAATGTTTATGGATGAAATGTTATGGCACCTTCAATTTGCTTTATAATAACCTAGCTTGTGTTGGGGGATAAGTCATGTGTGGGGAAAGGTTCGGAGGCTAGGGAGGAAGAGATGAGCCAAAATTAGGTAGATTTTACTAACTATAGAGCTGATGATGGCTTGGTGGAGGGCTCATTACACTGTTCTTTCTACTTTATAAATATGTGAACATTTCCATAATAAAAAGTGGCCTCAGAAACAACAACAGAAAGAAAAAAACCAAAACTGCTATGAGGTAGGTACCTGGCACTCTTTTTAGGATGAATTTGCAGACTTAATTGTCAGATTTCATATATATAAATATTAATTTTTTGTTATAAAAGTCTGTTGAGGTACAATTATTTTCCAATTATGTTTTCACATTCCTTTGTTTTCTCTTATCATTAGAGAAATTAGAGGAATTCTGTGAACATACTGATTTTCTTCCTTTATAAGTATATTTTTAAGGTACATATCAATAAGAATTTTTATCTGAAGATTTCAAAACTTCTAGGCTATGTTTTGTTATGTTTTGTTGTTGCCATTTTGAAATTGATATTTTATGGACCAAAATGGTTGAATACAATAATTTTGTATGGTTCTCCTGATACATGGCACAAATTTTTGGTCTGTAGATATAGATCTTTTTTTCATCCTCAGAAAGTTCTAGGAAGTTTTCTCTTATAGTATCTTTGAATTATTTCTTTTAGTAATTTGTCAACTGAATTTATCATCTTTCTATGATAAAAATCCTCCACTTTTTGACTGCTATCTTTTTGAATTTAACTCTTTTACATTTGAAAAAAAAAGTATCATTTAAAGCATATCCAAATTTTAGTTTCAATTAATTTTCTTTATTTTAACCTTTTATAGCATCTTTTCTATTGTAATTTTTAGTCTTGTCATCACTTGTTTCTAATAAGTTTATGTTTTGGTTAACATCTAGAATATGAAAATTAGATGCTATCTAAAATTTAGTGATTTTCCTAGGTAATTTACTTTTCAAAAATATATTCTTATTTTATTTTTATTATAAAAATTTTTAACCTAAAATATTTGACTTTCTCTTGTTCCCCCTTTATTTATTTGTAAAATGGATAAGTCTGTCTTGGTTGACTTTACTCAAGCATATGAGATTATTTTTCTGTTCACTGTAAGGTGAGAAAAATTTAGAATCCTTATTCTCTCTGTCTTAAGATATCTACCTAGATAATTCAAGCTTATGTCTCCAATTTTCCTGCATATCAAAGTTTAAAAAAATTATTGACATTACTTTTTTAATTAATTAATTTTTTATTAAATAATAAACACATAGATAATGTATACATTAGTGCATTTATGTGGTACAATGTGCTCATTTCATACAGAATTAGGAACACTTACATCACACTGGTTAATATCTACCTCATCTCGTTTACTTAATTATATGTATGACATTTATACTCTGTACTAATAAATCCAACATGTACCCTTGCAGTATGCACTGTAGGTGTGATCCCACCATTGACATTACTTTTATTAACAAATCATAATTATACACTTTTACAGGGTACAATATGATGTTTTGATTTATATATACAATGTGACATTATAAAATCAAAGTAATTAACCCATCTTTCACCTGTCCTATCATTTTGTATGGTGAGACATTTGAAATTACTTTTTAAGTTATTTTGAAATATAGAATACATAATTATTGTAACCATCATTCTACTCTTTGCTTCTTGAGTTCAGCTTTTGTTGTGGTGTCCTTTTCTGGCTTTAGGTAGTGACAGCTGATACCCAATGAGTTTTGAAGTATTCCCTCTACTTTTATTTTTTAGGAAGAGTTTGAGACGTATTAGTCTTTTCTTAAAAAAATGTTTGGTAGAATTCAGCAGTGAAGCTGTCTCATTCTGAGCTTTTCTTTGATGAACGACTTTTTATCATTCATTCAATGGAACAGGCTCTAGGCCACACACAAAAAATATAACAAATTTGAAAAGATTTAAATCTAAAAAAAAAGAAAAGATTGAAATCATATTAATAATCTTTTCATATCATAATGGCATAAACTAGAAATCTAAAAATCAATAACAGGAGTGATCTTACAAAATATACAAGAATTCGAACATTAAACAATGTGCCCTTAATGACCAATGGAGTAACAGAGGAAATTAAATAAAAAATTAAAAAGTACTTTGAGAGAAACAAAAATTGAAACAAAACTTATGAGATATAGCAAAAACAGTCCTAGAAGGAAATTTATACCAATAAATGCCTATATCAAAAAAAAGAAAAAATTGATCACAAATGAAGAACCTAACATTTTACCTTAAGGGCCTAGGAAAAAACAAACAAACAAACTTGGTAGATAGAGTTTTAGAAGCAGGGAATTAAGCAAGGCCATGTTTTAACATGGGAAGTTGCTTCTTTGCAAATCTGTCTCAGTGCATGGTAAAAATTATATGCCAGGGGTAAAATTTTTCACAGCAGGTGTTTCATCTGACCTAAGTGTTACTCTAGCACTTGATGACACATCCCCATTTCCTGCCTGACGCTACTTCTCACTGAGTAGAAAAACCGTCCTGCCTCCTTAGAGGAAGACCCTTCATATTTCAGTGCAGCAAGTTTTAACCCAGTGTTCCAAGCAAATATGTTAGAAACTGGGTTAGGAAATATTCCTACTGTCTTCAGACTTTCCTCTGGGTTTTCCCTGAACTTGGACTCCCAGCCTTAGCAGAGCTGCCACAAATTCTACAGACCTAGGGAAAACTACTGGTTAGCTAGTCCTATCTCTCCATTGCCTTTCCTTGAGGCCAGCCTTAATATATGCTATTAGTTAGGGTAAATGACTTCTTTTAATTCTTCAATTCTTTTTTGAAATACCATATTGCTTTCTCCAAAACAAGTGGAGTAAGATATGACATGGGACTATTTCCTTCATTCTGTCCCAGTTATAGTCTGTATGGCAATATTCCCTAAAACACAGGGATGAGTTTGTGTTCTAGTGTCAGAGCTCAGTTTCTTAAGGTTTGTCTTCCTTTATCCTTTATTGGGTGTGGAAACATGGTGGTTGGCAGGATGGCAGAGGTAGTGAATATTAATTCCTCTGTCATGTTGTTCCTGGAAGTAGCTTTCTAATTCTTTTGAATTAGATATTCTGTCTCTGGAGGGTGAATGATAGCAGTCCTGAGAATTTGTATTGGAAACTATTTACTGGAAAATGGGAATTATGATGATGTAACAGATGAGACTGACTCAATCGTGACACATAGAGATAGCTTTTTGGAAACTGAGATTTTATTATGAAATAATAATTAAATCACTGTTGGATGCACTTTTTCCAGTCCATAAAATAACCATGAAATATGTCAACTTTTTCCAGGAAGTCATCATAAAATCGGCACAAATTTTCCATCAAAAATGGACTACTGTCGAGATTAGAGCTAGGGTTGCTGGAGGCATTATATGTGTGCTACTCTAATTAATTTTTTTTTTTGTCAAAAGAAAAAAAAAGAATTTTTATTACTTTTTCAGAACTAATTTCATGACTGTGTAGCCTGGGCATAAAAGGTTTGCTTGAGATGAAATGAGAGATATGGTCCTGTAGGGTCTTGTTGCACTTTTAGTTCAATTCTCATGACTATAAGTAAAAAGACCTTTAATAAACTTTCAATTATAGGAAAGAGCCTGCCTTATGTACTTTTAATCCAACATGACTTGTCTGTTTTTACTTCCCCCACACAATCTGTCTTATCTGACATGGGCTTCCCACACACAAGCTACTACGGCTGTGGCTGGTGTGATTGCACTCTCCACAGTGTACCAAACAGACCTGTAAAGTTAAGAAAGGCATAAAATCACTGGCCTAATCAATCATGCCAAGAAACTCACATGTCAATCCTTTCATTCATCATTAAATTCATCCAAAACTACGTTAACCCCAAACTATTTCAATCTTCAGTGTTAGAGATTATCCAGGAACCATTTACATTTAATTTTTTTAAAAGCTTTTTATATTTAAGGATTTTTAGGAAAAAAAATGTATCTTAAATGAGTGGTAGTAACCTGTACGTGTTAACAAAAGTATCCAGTAATTTCAATTTGTTTAAAAAACATCTGTATATGAATATAATGCATACATATTCAACATCAAGGGAGAAATATTTATTGGAGAAAATATTCACTTCATATTTCTAAGTGAAAGTAAACTTACTCAAAAAATTTATGTGGAGAATTTATTTATTTATTTAAATCCATTTTTACACATTCCTATACATGAATTGATAAAATTTGGGCAAATAGGTACCAACAATTTAACAATGTTTCTCTCAGGGAGGTGAAATTATGGGTG
The DNA here is from genome assembly GCA_963575145.1 of Galago senegalensis. Taxonomy (NCBI): domain Eukaryota; kingdom Metazoa; phylum Chordata; class Mammalia; order Primates; family Galagidae; genus Galago; species Galago senegalensis. The sequence continues at coordinate 50,357 of CAUYTI010091372.1, read as the reverse complement.
ATTTTTATATCTTTCTTCTTTTTGTTTATTTTAATTTCTATTTTCCATAATAAACATGTAGTATCTATGTCCCAAATGTAAAAGGACTAGGAATATTATATATAATACACATATTTTAATGCATTTCTAATTCAACTGTACTTGCTGTTAGCAATTTTACATCATTTGGCTTGGCTCACTGAACTTCTCAAGTGATACCAGGCTGTTTATATTAGAGAATACTACAAATTGGATAACCAAAAATCTCCTAGAGAGAGCTCATAAAATGACATGGTTGGATGGAAACCTGAACAGATGGGCTAACTCTACCATGTGGTATATTAACCCTGCTGTTCTCAGACTTGTGGCCAATAACACGTCGAAAAAGTATAATTCTAAAAATAAGTTGGCAAAATCTAAGATGTTTAAACATTTTAATCTACAAGTTGGGACTTGGTAGACAAGCACTTGTTGAAATGTTTCATTCTTATTAAGACTATTTCTTTATGACTTTGTTTTCATAGCTTTGTATTTGAGCTTCAGAGGAATTCTGAAAAAAAATGAGCTATAATGGGGGCTGAGGGAACAGTGGCCCAGCATGTTCCCAGGCAGCTTGAGTGGTGTCAGTATATTACATTGAAATTAGTCTAAGTGGTATCTCATCATGTATATGATGATGATAAGCAAAGGGAGAGTGGACTTGTAATTGGCTAAATAAAAAGAATAGAACTGTTTTCTAATCTTCCGAATATTCCAATCACTAGTTGGAAAACAGTGACAAAAATACACACATAGTACTCTGGGGCAAAAAACATATCTGTTATCTGCAGAGAGGTCAGAGCCTAGTTCTCAGTTATCTGTCCGAATTACATATGGAAAAAAATGATTTAAAAATATTTATTGTCAAAATTTAAAACCATAAGGATAGAAATCTACAACTTTTGGAAATACTCCTTTTCAATAACTGGTTTGTAGCCCATTCAATGTCAAAGGAGATCTAAAAGGTATTTAAGTAATATAGCAACAACAGAAGAAAGGCAGGTAATTTCATTTTGAGCAGCAAATGTGTATACAGACTGTGCTGTCAGATAACCTGGTTTCTTATCACAAATCTGTCATTAACAAGGTTTATGACCTTGAAAAAAATCACTTATGTATTATGAGACTCAGAATCCTCTTATTTTAAAAAAATGAGCTAGATTAATGAAATCTGAGGGCCTACCAAATGTTATGATTCTCTAATAAGCATACATCATAGAATTTGTTATTTCAAAATGACATGGTCCAGAAGGAACTTGTCCAAAGAAGGTAAAGCTGGAAGGATGGATGTTCTTAAGTCTGTTTCTTAAAGCCTTAAACCTTTTCCTTAAAGGCACTTTATGTTACCTGAGTAGGTTAGGTGACATAGAATGATTTGGAAGAGGGTAGATGGTCTGAAGTATAATAAAAGAAATCCCCCTTTCAGTCACATCTTATGCTTAGTCATGGTTGAAGGCCCTTAGTGGGCCTCAGGTCCCAAACCTTGATTAATGACTTACGACTGAACTCTATCCAATTCGCTTCTGCTTTTTACTGCCAGAAACTGGATCTATCTTTTAATGATTAATTTGACATTGCTGTTGGAAAGATGCCTGAAAAAATAATCTGTAATTAATTTAAAGAGCAACTAAATTTGTTGTTTAATCCAGAATCAAAGGCATAGCCTAGTCACATTAGGATAAAAACAATACAAGAAATTACCTTGGAATTCCTAGGAGGAATTGAGTTGCAAACCCAAGGGTTATCACATCATTTTTGGACATCTTTTTATAGATAGTTTTCTAAACTTGTAGTGTATGACCCTGAAGAATGTCAAGAGTACTGTTTTATGGCTCTAAGAATTTATTTGGCTATGGAAAACTAATTCACTTACCTAAAATAACTTCACAGGTTGATAAACAAAAACAGCAAAAGATATACTGTTAATAGTTCCAATATTCAATTTACATCATTGAATTATTAGCTATTAATAACAAATCAATACCATTTCATGAATGCTCCCTATCAAGAAAGGGAATGAATAAAACATAGGAATGAAAACCACAGAAAATGAAATGTATTTGAAAAGATAATTAATATGATGGTTGTTTGTTGGTATTGAAAATAGAGATGGCATCTCCAGGCTGATGCAAGGAGAGTTCACTGACAGCCATGGAAAGAAGATTCAATGACATGACAGGGAAGAAAATTCCATTTTTATTATGTGCTTAAATGCAATAAAGAATGTCATCAATTTATTAGTAAGCATGGGTGGGGGGTTGTCAAAAGATAAAAAATTCTCCCTGGAGGATGCTAGGGACGTTAGTGAGACGTAAAAGTGGAATTTGTTGAACACAGAAAAAGAGGGTCATTTATGGAAGATATTTCTACCAGAGCAATGACCAAACATCTTTCCAGAAAACTGTAGATCACATGCTCACAATAGAGGAAAATCCTGAGAAATTTTTCCCAAATTATATATTATTTGAAGAATGAAAGATGTAAAAGCCAGAAAGATCTATCACTGGGCATGCTGCAGTGAAAGATGAAGGATGCTGACTGAATGGGGAAATCAGGAAACACTGAAAGACAAATTAATGCTGGAATTGAGAATAGGCTGGTAGATTATTATTATTTTTTGAGACAGAGTCTCACTTTGTCACCCTTGGTAGAGTGCTATGGTATCATAGCTTGTAGCAACCTCAAACTCTTAGGTTTAAGTGATCCTCTTTTCTCAGGCTCCTGACTATCTGGGATTACAGGTGCCTGCCTCAACGTCCATCTATTTTTTGAGACAGGGTCTTGGTCTTGCTCAGGTTCATCTCCAACCTGTAAGCTCAGGGAAATCCACCTGTCTCAGCCTCCCAGAGTACAAGGATTACAGGCATGAGCCACTGTGCCCAGCCCAGGCTGGTAGATTCTACAAATTAAAATTAGCGCAGAGGGCAGCCAAAGGAACACAGTTATGGGACAACATCCTAAAATTTGCAGAGGCATACTCTTAAGTCTCCAATTATTCCTATTCATTTGATAACTTCAAACCAAATTTTTTCCCTACTCTCTGTTCAACTGATAGTTTTAAGTAAAAATTCTGGGTTAAATCTCCAACTGTTCCTTTAGTTCAAGGAATCTGTCCACCTGCCACTTACTTCACTATAACTCTGAACCTGATACTGAGACTATAAACTTTGACCTACAGGAGTAGGAATAAAGGGTCTATAGTTTTATTCTGAAATATTTGAAGGATAGATACATTTCTAAAATTGTCATCCAAGCAAATCTTGTCTGCTGCTTCTAAGTATTAATTGCTATTTCTTGATCGCTTTGTGTGTGCTAAGTACTCAGCACGTGGGTGTCAAATCCCACAATCATTATTTACAAATTAAATCATTAAACATTAGAGAGGTTAGATGAGTGCTCTGAGTCATACAGATAGAAATGCAGAGAGGGTCAAACCCAGTCAGCTTCATATCGAAGCACATGTTCTGTTCACTTCACTCTGTTCTAGTTCCACGGCCAAGACAGGTAAAGGATTGATGGCAAGTAGGAGACGCTCCCCATCGTCTAATTAGGATCCAGTAAGAAACTGGACGCAGAAACCCAGAAACCAACCAAATATTTACTTTCAGGAATTTTAATAGTATTGCCCCCGAGGAGTCCTAGAACAAGATGGTAAAGTGGCACAGATTTTATTTTAGGTTTTTACTTCTCCTCTTAGGATTTTATTTTTTCCCTCCAATCTTACGTCTTAGTTACCACAAAGACTTCCTCTCTTCAGTAGCTGTTAAGCTGGAACATAAACAACAGTTTGGATGTTATGTTGTTAATAGCTCAAAATGGTTTACTTTACAAGGTTTCTGAAGTCCCACATCATTCAAAATTCTACAAGGTTAAGGTCCTGACTTGTGGGGAAGGAGTATTTCCAGGCAAAAGGGTCTTTCCAGAACTTCCTAAATTACACGGTGAAGGCCATCAGTCAGGCAGATTCAGCACTGACTCAGTTGTTAGGCTGTACACAAGGCATCTTTTTCCCCACCTTTGTAAAACTTTGTGAGGGTATATTTTTCCCCCCAGAGCACATCCTTTTCTACAACTTTAAAAAATGAATTGCTGTGTGCCTCTGTCCTCTTTAAAAGTATTTTCAGTTGATGTACTGACCTGGGAGGAAAGGTAGAAGCTTTTAACTTCTACATCAATGAAATCAGGAAAAAGAAAGGTTTTTTTCAAGTAAGACAATTTCTATGTAGGTCCCTTAGCAATTAAAGATGGTTTAAAAAAAAGTAAAGCCAATTTTAAAATCGAAGTTACTGGCTCTCCATCTGTATCCCATGAAACTCCATGCCTTAAAAATCTTTGTAAATATTCCAGTTTATATAAAGATGTAGCAACAAAAACCAAATTTAAAAAAATTTATTTCAACCTAGAGCTAAAATATTTGTTCTTATTATCCAGTACTTTCTTCACCAGGTATCATTATCATTAAAAATATCCTGGCTGAATTATCTGCAAATCTTTGTTCAGAATAAATATGGATGGGAAGGAGGCAGATTCTGTAATTTTTTTAAAAAGTAGTCTTCATGTTGTTTCAGTTATAAATGTTCTTAGTTTTTCTAATATATGTTTTCATGTTTCATTATCTTGTCAAGACCCTATAGCAAAAAGTACTAGCCTTAAACAATAAACAAAGAATTTGAATGGCAAATTAATAAAGAAAAGTTTTTTTTTTTTTATCAGTATGTTTTTTTCTTAGTCTTCTGAATCCTGCACCTGGGAGGGAATTTTGGACAGAAGCATCAGAACCATTTGAGGATTCCCTCAGATCTAAAATTTTGTTGGCTGTGAATTGTACCCCATTATGTGCTACACTGCACTTTATTTCCCACATTTGGCACTTTTAGTGATATTTCCTCCAAACAGACACAGGGAGCCGTCCTTGGTATTCTTTAAAGGGAACAAATAGATGAGCTAATTGTTTTAAATGTCCCCAATGAGATAAGTGGCAGGATGCTGGAATCGATCATCTAATTACCTATTTGCTATCACAGAGAAGAGGAAAATCCAGCTATAATTAATGTTTAGGGAATGCCGAAGTTGTCATCTTAAATCAAGGTGAAATATAATAATCACATTGAGGATTTATTGTAGAAAAATACAAATGATTTGCTAGATGTTGGGGATTGGCTGCTTTTTTTTTCACTTAATTGAGTGTTGGCACCTGTGATGTGGTATTACTGAAGGATTAGTCTGGAATTTAGTTCTGATTTATACTCATTTTCATTTGCAGAACTTTGGATGCTGTTCCACTTGATGTTGAGAGAAGAATGGCTACAGAGTTTTCAGTCCAGGGCCAGCCACTTAGCCATTACGGGTGCAACTCACTTGCCAGGGAATGACAGAGGCAAAGCACTTCCACAGACTAGGCAAGCTAAGCATTAGTTATAAGGAAAATATGAAAATATCATATAGGATGTGCATAAAGAAATTATCTTATGGGCTATGCACAGGCTTGCAGAACAACAAATCTTTACTTCTAGTGTATATGTATTTATTGTATGAGTAGTAATATTGGGGAAAGACAAAAGTCACCGACTAGAAAGAACTATAGAAGTATCCACATAAAGAATTTGAATGTCACATTTATTAATTCACCCTATTCAGGACAGGGGCAGCCTCTGGCAAACTGGGATATATTGTTGCACTCTCTAAAAGATTATGGTAGAATTTGGAGCAGTAAGGAAGTATTTATTGGTCTGGTCCTGTTTCTTGGATTTGACTACCTGTGACGAACTGGGAACCTTGTAGAAGCTGAAGATGATAAATAGAGTTGGAATTTTACAAGACTTGGGTTCTAGTCAGCTGTGTGTCTTACAAACCTGAGAAAGAATTTTCCATGCATTTGGCATACAAGATGTGGAAATACACACACACACACACACACACAAACATACACTCTAGAGAATGGAAAGGGATAGAGAGAGTAGGACTTAGGTAGTGGGACAAGCTTCTAGTTGGTTATATTCCAACTGCAAGTGTGATTGTTGGAATGCCAAGCCAGGACTTATTTAGAGTCAGCAGGATATGCTATGAACGAAGATAAGTTTCTTTTCTGCTGTCAGAGCCAGCCCACTCAGCACTTTATCTGTAGGAGCATCTGGCTTATGTGCTCCAAAACCTTACAAGGTGGCAAAGCTCCCAAGCTGTGGTTATGGCTATGGAAAATGAAATCTGCTATTAGTAGGAATTTGGGTTTATTATGAGAGCCAGAGCAGGTTTATCCAGAATCTCCAATTCCAAATGGGGTTACAGGCCTATTTGAAAATATCTATTATGAACCAAATAGGAATTGATAGAGGGGCAAAGATTGAGATTCATTTCCAGTGCTAAATTAGCTTATAAATTTCTGTAGCCATTTCATTTAAAAAGTTGTTAATTATTAATTATGGGTGCATAATAGTTGTATATGTTTATAGGGTGCATGTGATGTTTTGATACAGGTATACAAAGTGATTAATCAAGTCAGGGTAATTGGGATGTCCAACACCTCAGTCATTCATCATTTCTTTGCGTTAGGAACATTTTAATTTCATTCTTTTAGTTATTTTAAACTATACCCTAACTTACTGTTAATTGATACCAGAAAATTTTCAGGTTTTTTCTAAATTTTGTAGACGTAGAGAAAATGTTGTAATATGCTTGTTTTTCCTATTAACTGTTCAGAATCCTTGTAAATACAGGAAACAAAAGATATTTCAATTGAGATATTTTAATTTTAGAAGTTATGAGGAAATTTTAATATGCTTGCTGGAAGATAGCCTTAAATTTCCCTAATTTCCATCTGTGACTGAGCAAATTTGAAAACTTTAAAGTGAGGAGATGTTTCAGATTTACCTGGGGACTTGAATTTCTAGCCTTGAAAGGGTGAAATAAGTATCACTTAAATAAAATATATGTTGGTGGACAAAATTGCTTTAAGATGCATTTCGTAAGTGGTAAAATCAATGTAAGTTGCCAAGAGGTTATCGATAAGTAAACTAGTGGTTTGGAATACTCATTTTTGGCCAATTTGCCTTTATGTCAAGAAAGATCTTTGACCTTCAAGTCAAAGAAATCATTATCTATATTATGTAATTATAAATATATGGTTTAATAAGCAGAGAAGGCTCATTTAGCTATAAATAAATTAGAACACAAAATTCTGAAAAGTAAATATTATTGCTAAGTAATGTTGAACTCACCTAAGGCTCATAAAAGGGGAAATCTTTAGATGAATATTTTACAAATCTATAAATAAAAAATTAATATTTAAAAGTCTGAAAAATTTCTAATGAAGGGGAAAACGAGACTGTTCCCAGACCTATAAGCTCTTCTCAATAGCTTGTCCCTATTTTTGACGAAAGGCAACAAGATACAAGATACTATTATTTGCCATCCAATCCTATTTGGTTTTGACCCATTATATTTTTATCATTTACCTAAAAAAACAGTGTTTGGTAATAAAGTAGAACCTCCATAGTGAACCACCTCCCCACATTGACCATCTCTTTAAATGGATCTAATTTTCATACTGGACTTGCACCACACGTACCTATTAGCACAGTAGACCTGGTTCCTTATGTTGAACACCTGTGCATGTTGAATGGTTTATTACAGCCCCTTATGTGGTCAACTTACAGAGGTTCTTCTGTATTTAGCCAGATCACACTCCAGCAACCTTTTACTACAAAAGAATCATTAGTCTAATCAACAGAACCATATGAAAACCCTTTATATGTAAAGTACTTAGGGAAACAAGGATGAAAACACATTTACCTTGCCTGCAAGGGGCTTCTAGTCTCCCCAGAGTTGCCATTAGCTGACAAAGATTTAAAACCAGCAGACACCAACTGGATTTCCTTTTAGTGGTTGTGATAATCCTCTTTCCCAGACCAAAAATTAATATATATATATTAATATAATATATATTATTTATATATATAATTAATATATAATTAATTATATATAATATTTATATATATAATATATAATATATATTAATATAATATATAATTATAAAATTCTGTCCAGTTCAAAGATATTAGCAATTATGTACCCAGCATTCTATAGAATTCCATTTCAGTGAGTTTAGCAACAGAAGTGGATACCCTTAAATATATTAAGAAAAGAAAATATAAATGAAATTAAAGTATTGAAATAAGTTAGCTATAACCATAGTGGAAATTCCATATATCAGTGTTTAAATATAAGCTGAGGTAAATTCAGTTTCAGCATGGAGGGAGTGCATGGTGTCTTTGTGGTCAAAGCAACTACATAAAGTGCTGAGATGATTTGTGTGGGGCAGGTTGCCTTTGAGGTCTGCAGCCTTTGATTATCAAGAAAGTTATTCCAGATTATTGAGTATGATGAAGTTTTTGATAAATGCTTTCTTCACCTTGAGATTGTGATTAAGAACATAAATAGTGAAGGTGGTAAAGAAAAGCTTCATTTTTTAAAAAAATTTCAAAATATTAGGGGGTACACATGTTTCATTTACATACTTTGTTTTTTTTTAACAGATATATTCACAATTGTAAGTGTGCAGTTTACCTACGTAGTGTGCACTGTACCCAATAGGTGTGAATTTATCCTCCTCCCTTCCCTATTTCCCAGCTCGATTTTCAGTACAATTTACTTCCATATGTGCACTTAAATGTTGATCAATTGGTTCTAATTTGGTATTAAGTGTATCTATTTGTTTCTCCATTCTTGTAATGTTTCACTTAGAAGAATGATTTCCAATTCCATCCACATGTTACAAAAGATACTAGATTGCCACTTTTTATGGCTTAGTAGTACTCATGGTATGCATATATCACATTTTATTAATTCATTTGTGTATTGGTGGTCCCTTGGGCTGTTTCCATGTCTTTGTAATTGTGAATTGTGTTGTTATAGATATTCGAGTGAAGGTGTCCTTTTTATACAATGACCTTTTTCTCTTGGATCAAATGGTAGGTAGGTCTGCTTTGAGTTCTTTGAGATATCTCCATACAGTTTTCCATAAAAGTTGTACTAGTTTGCAGTCGGACCAACAGTGTATAAGAGTATCTCTGCATCCACTCCAGCATATGTTGTTTTGAGGTTTTTATTTTAAGGCATTTTTTGTTGGAATTAAATGATATCTTATTACATTTTATAATGAAATTTTGATTTACATTTGATTTGCATTTCCCTAATGATTAAAGATGTTGAGCATTTTTTCATGAGTTTTTGTTGGCCTTTAGTATATCTTCATTGGCAAAGTTTCTGTTCATACATTTTGCCCACTTTTTAATGAGGTTGTTTGGTGGATTTTTGCTAATTTGCTTTAGTTCTTTGTAGATTCTGATTATCATTCCTTTATCAGATATATAGCATGCAAATATTTTCTCCCATTCTGTGGGTTATCTATTTTCTTTTTTGATTGTACTCTTGGCTGTGCAGAAGCTTTTCCATTTGATCAGGTCTCATTTACTTATTTTTGTTGTTGCTGTGATTGCTTTTTGGGTCTTTTTCATGAATTCTTTGTCTAGGCAGATATCTATAAGAGTTTTTCCAACATTTTCTTCTAGGACTCTTAGAGTTTTATACCTTAGGTTTAAGTCTTTTATCCATCATGAATTAACTTTTGTGATTGGTGAGAGGCACAGATCCTGTTTCAGTCTTTTACATGTGGCTATTCAGTTTTCCCAGTACACTGGGGAAAATTTTAGTCTTTATATTTTCTTTTAATGTCAACTATAGTTGGTATGCATTTAATTTCATAAATGTGGTAATTAAGAATATTTTGGCATATTAGACTATCTAACAGACTAACTTTTTGATATCAATTTGAAATACTATATATACTTGGTTCACTGACTTACACTAGTGACTTTATAAGCTATAGGGCACTTTCATTAACGTAAATCATATTGAAATGCTAAGAGGGATGAAGTCATAATATATATAAGTGCAATTGATGGCATTTATAAGAATTACTTGAATATTGGGGGAAGATTTTGTTAGGTAGTCAATGGAAGTACCTTTAAAAAGGTTGATCATAAGGGGAACAAGGAGGGGGAAGGGAGGGGGAGGGGGGCGAAGGGAGGGTAATTGGTGGGACCACACCTACAGTGAATTTTACAAGGGTATATGTTAAATCTACTAAGGGTAGAATATAAATATCTTAACACAATAACTAAGAAAATGTGGTGAAGGCTATGTTAACCAGTTTGATGACAGTATTTCAAATTGTGTGTAAAACCAGCACGTTGTACCCTGTGATTGCATTAACGTACACAGCTATGATTTAATAAAAAAAGGTTGATTATACTTATACATTTAATGTAATATGTTTCAAGAAATTTATATAGCTGTTTAAAAGCCTGCTAATAAATTACTTTAGAAATTTCCTAGATTTATACAAGAAATAAGATTTTTAAGAACCATTTTAAAGATTAAGGAAAAGCTAAGTTTTTAAAAAAAATTGATAATAGGCAAAAGTTCTTTATTTTTTCTATACTCATAAAAGTTATTTTCCCTACAAATATACCAATGAAATTTTGGTACTTTTAAAGATATCATTAAATTTATGTTGGCAGATAAGAGAAGAAAAAACATCTTGAACAAAAAAAGGCAAAAAAATGATGTATTAGAAGTCCCAGTGCATATTTGATAGCCAAATAAATTTTGCAAGCCATACAACTATGGATTAAGAGAAGGGAAAGTTCATTATAGTCTTAATTGTCCTGGTAAAGTCCAGTTATATATATTAAGTGATCTTTAGTTTCATCCTCATGAATAGAGTAGAATAGACTTTTAAACTTTGCTCGTGTGGTAGTGGTAGAGGTATGGGTGTCACTCAGCAGCCACACTTTGCGTTAAGTGAGACGATGCTCTCTCACATAAAACTTTCTGAAATGTTATCCTTTCTTTAATGTGAAGATGTCAGTGTGTTTTATTGATTTATAGTTTTGTATTTATCGTTCCCTTAGTGTGGAAATGTGCCCCTTTGACTGAACAATGTTTCTTGCTCAGTATTGAAAAATGACCTCATTCCTTTTTAAGTATTAGTCACATTTTAATGGGGACATATTCAACGTTTGTACAAGAACTCCCGAATCTTCTAAAAGCTATATCATCACACATGGGTGAATTTCAATTACCGACGGTGCCGCCAATTCAGTGTTCTCCGTATATTACAATCACAGATGAAGGTGAAATTTAGATGGTCAGTGACTAAAGCCATCGAAGCAACTGATGTCGCTTGTTTTCTGTTTGTATCTTTTCTGCACTTAATTGTTGCTACTCCTAGAAAGCAGAACAAGTTTATCTCCTAACCTGCTAACCTTTGAAAATAGAAGATCATTTTCTATGCATGACTATTTCTTTACGTTAAGGTGTCGGTATTATTTCCCATGGGGATGTAGGGAAGTAGAACCAGGGTTTGAAGTTAAATCTCAGGAAAGGGAAACAGATTTAGCTCTTTAATGGAAAAGAAAATGTAAAGGCTGCAAACAAAACAAAAAGAACTCTTGAGTTATAAAATAGCTGCTGGAAAATCAGAATTTCTTGAACACCTGGACTGAAGATGGTCCTACAATAGGAGATGCTTTGCTTTTTTCTTTTGAGCTGCATGAGGTTGAAGGAAGATGCTTTTACATGTTGTTCCAAGTATGACAGGGAGTGCTGACTGGGGAACGGCTTTAGAATCCATTAGTTTGCTCTGAAGACCCCTCTGACTTTACCTACCTAGAAAGTTATTTCCTCTGATGTCAAGGAGAGATAATATCTATCTTGCAGATAGGGGAGAGCCCAGTGCTGACCTAGAGCAGGTACTCGATGAAAGAAAAGAGGCATGAATGTTAATGAGAGGATTTAAAACCTGCTCAAATAAGAAGCCACAGACTCTTCCCTGAGATTTCTTTTCCTTATCTGTAATTCAGGTAAATGACAATATTTTTTGGATTGTAGGGATGATTAGATAAAGCACAGGAAAATGCCTCCCACAGAGCCTCGTGCTTTGTGAGCTCTAAGTGAAGCTTTCCCTCCCTTAAATTCATATATAGAGTTTGGCAATAAATATTTTCTTGGTGTCTTAGTACTTGTGTTTTAAATTTCTAAGTCTATGAAACATTTTAACAGTACCTTAAGTACAATTAAACAATATTTTCTAAAGATCTAGGCTCATAATGGGCTATGTTTTGTGGTACATTAAATTAGGGATCAAGTGGCTTAGAAAGTCAGGATATGCCTTTTCTATAGGGGAAATGATTGCATTTAGAGAATAGAAGAATCAAGAAATACAGAGCAAGTATAATCTACTCTCAATCAGTAAACAGAGTTCCAGCTGTGAGCAATGTGATTTGGAGGACAGATGTATTGGCCATCAGCTTCTGAAAAAGGCATGAGAGTAACCTGTTGCTGAAAGAAGCTAAGTTTATTAAGGTAATTGTACCAAGAACTGTAATGATATTCAGATAGATGAAAGGAAGAATTTTGTGTTACTTACAACTGCAAAGGAGAGAAGTCTGCTATGCAGGGTTAGCCAGGAGGTTAAGTCTTAAGAACAGGGTGGTAGAAAGCTAGAGCTGTAAAATGCAGCTTAGGTATAGCAAACAGGATGGGGCTGGCTACGTTTTGCAGGCTTCCTGCAGCTTGAGTAAGTTGAGTAATTTTCTGAACTCCAGGCCATCAGAACTGTCCCTAGTTGCCTGGAACCTGACTCTGGAGTGATTAGAGAAGGTGAATAGTGCCCAGGAGTTGAAAGCCCACTAAGGAAATGTTAGGATACAGACTTTATCATCCACTTAACAAGAGGAACTGTCCAGACTCTAGCCAGGGATTAAAAACTGTATTATTAAACACAGCATTAAAAAACAAAACAAAAATGCAAAAAATTATATTACAGAAGCATATCAGGAAAAAAAAAAGTCAGGTACTGGGACATGGGTTCACAGGTCTTTCATGGCACTGACTAGCTGGAATTGGACAAAGTTTGTAAATTAATAGCTTAATATGAGGGAACACAGAAGGTTGAGAATCTGGAAACTGATCTTGATAAACTATTGTTTGGTAAGCCAGACATTTGGGCAGGTTAATTATCTATACTTATAAGGGTACAAGTGAATCTTTCTAAAAGCAGAGTATGAATGTCTTAACTCAATAACTAAGAAAATGACATGAAGGTTATGGTAACATTTGATGAGAGTATTTCTAAATGTATATAAAAATAGCACACTGTACCCCATGATTACATTAATGCACATAGTTATGCTATAAGAAATAAAAAAAAATTAAAATAAAAGGAATGTTTGAAAGACATTGTTTCAAGTATTTCAGTTTCAAAGTTTTAGGAAAGGCCCCAGGCATCTGACGTATTATTCTGACACAAATGTAACATCTATCAACAGAAAAATGTTAGTTTACTTTTGAAGCCCATAAGGACATAATTATAAATATTGTAGATTAAAAGTGAAAATCTTCCCTGTAGCAAAAAGAATTAAGTTTTAGAAAGTCTGAAGAAAATATTTTTTGACATCTCTAAAGCCATCAAAGGAGCAGCGTCCCAAGTAGATTTCAGTAAGAAAGGTCGTAGTTACAGAGGCTTGGTACTATCTCGGGTCCTAATCTCCTAAAATTGGTAAAGAAAGGAATTCAGACTAAGTTGATTTTTATACCACCATCATACAATGGTCTGAAGCAAAACTATAAATATATAATTAAAAATAATAAATAAATTTAATAATTTCCCTGGATGCCAGGATAGCAAACAATTTTCATTTCTAGACAATATCAAAAATTTATTGAAAAAATTAGAATGTCCATTTTAAATGGCATTAAAACGTCTAATATAGAAAAGATATGCAAATATACAACAATATAGAAAAGATATCTAAGATTTTTACAATAAAAAATACAAAATTGAAAAAATTCATAATTGTTTAAATTAAAAATTATGTGCTTGCTCACTATTAAGATGATTCTAAGATACCACAGTCCCCGAACCTGATGACAATATTTAATACAATTCCTATTGAAATTCAGATGTTTCCTTATGTGTAAAAAATTGTCATGTTGGTTTTAAGAGTACTCTGGAAGAATAAAGATGAATTTCACTTAAACTTTTCAGAGCTTAAAAGCAATAGAGAATCTTCTCATAACTTTAATATTTTTTAAACTCTGGTTTGCTGTATGTATCCAAAGCTTTCTGGATACCTTATTTATCAGAGGCTTAGAAGAGTAATATTTGAATCACAGAAGCTATTAACAAGGGACACTGGCGTTATACGCCTAATCAATGTCATCCTAGTTTTACAGAAATAAGAAATTTAAGAGTAGATTGTGCTGAGAGACATAATTTTTCCTAAAGTTTTAGGAATAAAAAAAAATGACCATACCAAAATTATTATTTTGAATGTATCCCTAACTAATTATGTGTTTGATAAAGCTGTAGTTTGTGAAAATAAAATACATAGTATGAATTCAGGATGAATAAATATTCTTTGGAAGACAGTTCAATAAACAAAAATATGAACCTGGACAAATGATATTTCGTGAGAGAGGGGAGTACATGCACACATAAGTCAATGATGTATTTATAAATCAAATATTTCTCAATAATGAACAGCAAATAATGAACAGCTGGACCCCCACCATGTTCTGGTAAATGTCAAATCTTTCATAACTAATGTATTGTGCCCGCCTGGCTGTGCCTCAGTCGTGTCCGATAGCTTCTTCTAAAGCACAGCATACACTAATCAGCTTTTTTCATGATTCACTAGTCAATTTGAATAAGTAATCACCACACGTTTTATTTTCAATGAAAAATAAAGATATTTTCTGTAATTTGTATGCCATCATTTTAAAAAATAGCAATAATAAAAGGAACAAAAGCATGTAAGTGGTTCACCCATATTTGCATTGATTAGCTCTGAACTTGATGGTCGCTGCAGGGGGGGGGTACGTGCTGTGTGTATGAGACAAAAGCATTTTGCTTCAAAAAGCATATTTTTATTTTCCCTCATTTCCGAAGTACATTCTGTTGTGATAAATTTATGTTAAACATAGCCATGTTATTCATCTGACACGAAAACCAAGTATACACATAGGACTCATTTCAAATAAGTATGTCTGAGAATGATATTGAATAAAATAAAGTAAGTATTTTAGGGTAAGAGCCTTAAGCTTCCTATTTCAAAATTAATTATAAAGTTTAAATTAAGACGCTGTGTATTTTCATATGCAATGCAGATTGTAGAACTTCACATAAAAAATAACAACCAATTTAACTTTAAATATGGCCATGTTATCACCTTGGCCCAAGGCCACCAGATCCAGAGTAATTATGGAGTATAGTGACTTAGTAATAGGGGACCTTGATTAAAATCCACACAATATTATATAGAGCCATGGTGTATGCCACACTTCAAAAATATTAAAATAATTAATATTAAGTGGATATGGATAATTGATAGGATTTGGGCAAGAATCAATTAATTATCACAGAAAAACATAGGTGTTATATTCAGTGAAAATTTGCATCTTCTAAAATGCATATTTCTTTTTTCTTATTCATTCCCAAACTGAACTTAATGATAATAAGTAAATGGTCAAGCTGTATTTAAATTTGGGTTTTTAGAGATAGATGGTCAACACTAATAAACTAATAATTTTCAAAAATAAATATTGATGATAGTTTGTAATAAGTGTTACATACAAGATTTCTCTAGTTTTCCTTTTTTTTTTTCTTTGTGAGATAAGGTCACCCTTTCTTGCAGGCTAGAGTGAGTGGTGGCATCATAGTTCACTGGAACCCCATACTCAAGCAATCCTCTTGCCTCAGCCTCCCAAATAGCTAGGACTATGGGTGCATACCACCCTAATTCTACTTTCAGAAATAAATGCACAAAATTTAAACCAAACTAACACAGTTAATCAATACAGTGTTTATCTATGGTTAGATAAGGTTATTAAACTTTTTTAAGTGATAAAATCTATTCAGTTGTCAAACTAATATGTTGCTAATTTATGTGAAGTTAATCCTAGTGCCCTTACCTTCTATCTTTGTAATTTAAAGCACATGACATAATATCTCTGGTCTGGTTTCCTCACTTTAATCAAATTAGGAGAAATAACAATGGATATTTTCTTCTGTCATGTGGCAATTCGATGAAATAATCCACTAAAAAACAAAACCCAGTGGATAGCCTGGCCCATTATGTGTGTCAAATAGATGAGAAATCAAGGCAGCATTTGGTTTTGGTTCTGTATGTTCTATCCAGATAGCGACATTACGAGTTTAACCATGTCAGTTGTATAAGGACTACTCTATAAACAGATATTCAAATCAAAATTTCTCTCCATCAGTAGTTTGATTGCCCTCATCTGACAGAACATGAGAAGAGACAGTGTTGACAAAGAGAAAATGAAATAACTATCACTAATTTTTGTTTCATTTTTATAGAATTCTAACAGTTTTTTTATTATTACTAGAAGTTTTTCTGGTCTGTTAACACAATGACATCATCAACAAATACTTTAGTTACATTCTGAATCATCGTTGCTTTACTTTCATAAACAGGCATAAACCTAATGATTTAATCCACTAGACTAAAGTAAAAACAGATTTTACATTAGGTAGAATTTATATTTCTAATTGTAATATTTTTTGCTAGGCTTTGAGCCTATGCTTCTCTACTCACATTAATAAGGCATATAAAATATTAAGGCTTTATAGAATTGGTCAGTATGATAACAACACTACTGAGGAATATCTCACACAGAACTAGAACCATTTATTTGATCTACTTTTCCAAAGTGGCTCATAAGCAAGGTTTCCAAAATATTATTTGTCTTAATCTGTCAAAGTAAACCCTTGGAATATCTGGATTAATGAGATGCGTACAGCATAATAAGCTTACCAGGTGGAACCAAAAACTCTTGTCAGTTTCCAAGAATGGACAAGATCCCTTAAAAACAATAATCTTAAAAGCAAAATCCGATACCTTTCTAATGAATTTGTTATACCTGTTTAAAACTGATTTTTTTACTTCATTTCTAAGCCAAGATCTGTTGACAACAATTTATCTGTTCAAGAGTTTATGTAATTATTACTAAATTTTGATTAACTATTTGCAAAATGTGTTGAACTTTGGTCCAATTATTCTAATTAAGAGGCAGCTGGATAGAATTTGAAGTTACTGAATCGCCCTAAGTAATTTAAGAAAATACATTAAAGCGAACTTCCCTCTGATTACTTGATAAATTTGTTATAAAACGTAAGAAAAGAACACTAACTAGAAATTTTATTTTTAACGCTGTAAAATTATACAAAACAGTTGCAACTATAATGCAAGATTTTCTCATATTCATGGATATTCTCCCACTTTTAACATCTTATAACATGCCTCATACATACACACAGACAGACTTACACACACATGGGTATACATACTTATACATAAGATTATAGTTTGGTCCTTTTCTGAATTTGAAAATGAGTGGTTTCAGTGCTTTCCTTCTCCTGCACTAAGACCTTATCCTGCATAATGACCTCCATATAATCTTCCGAATGGGAAAATCAATATTGATATATACTACTACCCAGTGTTCAGACCCCTTCATTGATATTTTTACTGATACCAATAAGATACTTTCCCTCCTAATTCATAATGCCATCAAAGAGCATAGTTTGTATTCAGTTGTCTTTTATCCTCCTCCAAAATGGAATTGTCCCTGAGTTGTTCCCTTTTACCTGTTTCCCACTACTTGAAAGAATGCAAGTCTACATCATGTATTAAGACCTTCCGCGAGGCTCCATTCCGTGTTTCCTCACGGCCAGAGTTCTGACCAAGCCATGCTTGCTTTGCTAGAATGCCACCCAAACCGTGCTTTGAGGTCTATCTCTTCCTGAAACTCACATCTGTGGGCCACCACCCTGTCCCTCCGTTCCTCGTCAGATCTATGCTTGCCAACATTTGCCTCCACTGACGAACAAATCAATCTCTTGTCGTAATTGCCACTTGGATATTTTCTATCATTGCTTCTGAATTTAAAATCAGCCTTCTGCTACATTAAAAGGCCTTTCTTCCAATTTGTAATGTATTGAATTATGTTCCTGAAATAATATATATGTAGAATTCCAAACCCCAGTACCAGGGATTTGTAAAGACTATTTAAGTTAAAATGAGGTTATTATGGTGGACCCTTATCCAGTATAATTGATGTCTTTATACAAAGAGATTAGGACACAGACATCACACAGAAGGGAAATAATGTAGCAGCACAGGGAGAGGACAGCCATCTGTCAGCCGAGGTGAGAGGCCTCCAAAGCACCAAGTCTGCCGACAGCTTGGTCTTCAATGTCCAGCCTCTACAATGTCCAGCCTCTAGAAAATTTCTGTTGTTTAAGCCCCACAGTCTGTGATTTTTTTTTGTTGTGTTGCTGTTGTTATGGCAGACTTTGCTAGAGCTATTTATTTTTTATTTCTGTATGGAATCATACATTCTTATTTTTTTCAGTGATACTTTCTTTATTGCTATAATTATTTACATTTATATTTAAATTGTACCTGATTTAGCCAGGATGAACTCTCCTCAAAGGAAATCCTTTTTGTTTTGACAGATCCTGATTATTCTTTTTTTTTTCTTTTTGCAGTTTTTGGCCAGGGCTAGGTTTGAACCCCCCACCTCTGGCATATGGGGCCGGCGCCCTACTCTTGTGAGCCAAAGGCGCCACCCAGATATTGATTATTCTTTGAATACTTCCTTCTTTCTTGAAATAAGAAGATGGTCCACATTTTTCATATTCCAGTCCTGAAATGAGATAATACAGCAAGGAATGATTATTGATTTGGATAGAGGACCTCCAAATGCTGGGTCTTCTCCATGGGCATAGCCAGGAAATATATTACACACTATTACACTGAAATTATAATCATTTTCAAATCTATTTGTGTAAGTTAAAAAGTAAATTTATATCTACAACTCCATTACTCCCAATATATTGACTTATTTGCTCAACGTACTGACTTGTTGAATATAAATAATCTCCCAACACCTTTGACTGTTTCTTTGATCCATTTCCCTTCCTCGACCTGTAAGCTCCACGCATCTGTAGGTGTAGGCAGGCTGCCTGCTTTTTCTCTATGAGTAGAATAGAAGGGCCAGTTATGTGAAATGATGGGAAAGGAGAGAAGAAGAGAAGAAAAAAGAAATGGAAGGAACAACTGCTTACATTTTTTCTTAATTTTTTAAAACAAATTAAGCTTCATTGAGATAACAAGAACTTATTTATATTCTTGCTATACAAAACAGAAAAAGTAGACTGGCTTCTTCCATGGCTCCTAGCAGCAGCAGTACCCTGACAGCACCCCACAATTACCACCTTATAAACTTTGTTAAGGAACAATTAAAAAATAATAAACAGTACCCATTTATACTGTAAAATGTATGGGGTTTGACAGATCCACAATCATAGAAAATCTTATTCAACAATAAACCCACATAACTCTCTATACATCACATCCCATTTAATATGTGCTATAACAATCCTCCAAAGGACAGTAATTGTGACAAAAAGATATTATATATCTTTTTCTTTCCTTTCATTTCTTGTGTGCTATAATAAAACTACTTCAAATTTCTATTAATGCAATGCCTAAACTCCACTCTCTTTGTACTTTCAGGGTTTCTGTCTCATCTCGTCTTAATAACACAAGGATTCTATTCTTTCTTTCTTTCTCTCTCTTTCTTTTTTTTTTTTTTTTTTTGGCACAAAGATTCTTTAAAACCATTCCTCACTATCCTTTGTAATTAGAACTAGTACTTTCTGTGCCTTCAACAATATTGCTGAAGAATGTACTACGTGTTTGTTAGAAATATTACTACTTTGTCAGAAATAAGAACTGGTAAGCTGGGGCGGTGCCTGTGGCTCAGTGAGTAGGGCGCCAGCCCCATATATTGAGGGTGGCGGGTTCAAACCGGGCCCCACCAACTGCAAGAAAAAAAATAGCCAGTCATTGTAGGCACCTGAAGTTCCAGCTACTTGGGAGGCTGAGACAAGAGAATCGCTTAAGCCCAAGCGTTTAGGTTGCTATGAGCTGTGACACCATAGCACTCTACCAAAGTTGACATAGTAAGACTGTCTCAAAAAAAAAGGGAATTGCACAAAAATCTGCAATTATATCTGCACAAACATCTGGGGTCTATCTTGAACCTGGAGCAGAGATTATTTGTACATGTGAATGTGCACATGTGCACACACATACTTACACAATCACATAAACAAATCAGTAGGCGTACTGTAAAAAGGTAGAGAGCCACATCACCATTCATTATTTCCATTTAATTCCCTAGAAATTATGTTTATTCAAAAACACGTCCTTCATTTACTCTCTAAAATTTCTTACTCTTCTCCAAGACAGATTAAATCATATCTACAGTATCTAATGAGAAAAGTTGCCCCCAGCCTCCAGGTATATTAGAAAAAAATCAATGACCTATCTATATTCCAGAAGATAAGAATGGAACAGCTTTCCTTTTTTATCTGCTGTACAAAATCTACTTTATAATATAAATAAAAACTCTTAACTTTTGGACGACAAAAGATTTTTAAATAATTCTTTGAAGTATAAGCACGATTGATATGAAAGAAGTTTGCATGGCCTGACCCCTCTCCATCAGTGTCTAAGTAATCAGTGAGAGCTGTCTTTCTTAAGCCTACTGTCTTGGACACTTGCCTGCTCTAAGAATAATTAAACAAATATTTATTGAGTAGCTACTATGTTAAAGATATGATGACAAAAAGAATAAAATATTAATACTGATCTCAATTTGATCACAGCTTAATGAGTGAATTAAAAATATGGTTCCACAGTACATGGGAAAGTACAAATAGAGGTAAAAAAATGCTAAATGATGCAGGAGAAGCAAATAATAATAAAACTTACATACATTCATGAGACAGTTTGCATAGACCTTCTATGTTTTACTTCTTGTGTTTTCTCTGCATTCCTGTCTCTGCCTTCCAGGTTCCAGTGGATTAAACAAGATGTTATTACTGTAGATTTTTTTCTTAGCGGTTGGTTCTCCAATGGCTATTTTGATTCTTTCCATAGCACTATGTCTTCTAATTTTCGGGATGGTAAATGGCCACCTATCCCACAATGTAAGTCTATGTTGCTGAGCCATGTGCAAATTTGTTTAAAAAAAAAAAAAAAAACTAAGGACAGAATGCTATGCTGCTTTTCTTTTTCTCCCCCCTCCTACTCCGTGATGAATGGACTATAGGTGGATATTGGAACTGGACTCAACACTTTTAAATCTTGAAGTGAATTGGAAATGCTGTCTATAGGGAGGGGGGCCGAAAGAAGGAAATAGTTCCCTGGGGAATAGCAGAGCAAAGCCATCATGTGACAGAAAATCTCAGGTGTCAACTTGACTGAGCTAAGGGATGCCCAGATAGATAAGACCATTTAGTTTATTTCTGGTTATGTCTATGAGGATGTTTCTGGAAAGACAAGCAGTTGAATTGATAGAGTAAGTAAGTAAAAATAATTGCCCTTATCAATGCCAGTGAGCATCATCCAATGTATTATGGGCCTAAAATAGGAGAAAACATCAGAGGAAGTGAGAATTGCATTTCCTGCCCCTGAAATCAGTGCTCCTTGTCATCTGCAAACTTGGAGTGGGATTTACATACTTTATACTCCAGGTTCTTAGGTCTATGGCTTGCGACTAAAAATACTCTGTCAGTTTTTCTGGGATCCAGGCTTGTAGTGTTGCATTTTCAGGCTCTAAAAGTATTTTTATTTTGTGGTTTCTTCTTACATCAACATTTTATTTAGAGGTTTTTTTTTTTTAATTTCCAGATACTTGATTGTGTTGAGATATTTTATGTACTTCTATTTTAATTCCACTGCAGTCAGAAATCATATTCTGTATGACTTCAATCCTTGTACATTTATTAAGAATGTTTTGTGGCCCAGTGCAAGGTATACAGTTAGGGGAAGGGTTTGCTGCACTTCCCTAAACTCCATAGCACTTGAAACACTCAATCCCAGCAATAGAGAGGATGGGAAGTTCAGGTCAGCTTGCTTCATCCTTGCAGCTGTTCTGTTCCCCTGTGGCCCTTTGGAAACTTGCTCACTTGTGCAATTCTGGGTTCTGCCACACATTTCAGAGGAATATACACATCTTGTAGGGATTCTCCCTCTGCAGTTCCCACATTCTGGATTATTTGTCCTCTATTTGTCTCCAAATGAACCCTCCCTAACTTCATTCTTTGACTCCTTAGGCCAAACACAAAATTCCTGCTCAATTTTTAGCCCCTTTGAACCCCATAAGCTGCATTGTACTCTCAGAGCATACATCTCGCTCAGTGTGATTTATTTTTTTCAAGGATCTAATTTCATTCTATCCACTTTTAATCTGTTGTTTGTTGCAATAAAAAGCCTCTTCAAGGCTTTCAATTTATTGTTCATTATTGTTTGTTTGGAGTTTACAGTGGTCGTTTGCTATAAGATTAGTGTGGTGAATGCTAATCTGCTATTACAGAAAGCAGAACTTCAAGAGTGAAAGTATCTTCTGGCTGGCCAAAATAATAATAGCTCTCAAGTTTTGAACAAGTATAAACCCTCCTGTTGTCATTATTTTGCAAATATCAACACATTTAATCCTTGGAAGAACTCAGAAAGTATTTTTAACATGATCTCCAATTTATAGGTGAAAAACTGGAAACGGGAATTTTTTTGTGTTGTGGGGTTTTTTTGTTTGTTTGCTTTTTGTTTGTTAATTACTAAAGCCACACAACTCTTAAGAGTAACACTTCTTCTTAGTCCACACTCAGGATCCATTCCTTATGAATCACATAAATCAAATATCTTTCTACTTTGTATTTTTTCAAATAACATGTCCCAAATGATTTTTCACTTACTAATTACTCCTTCAATAAAATACATTCTTTCTTCTTATATGAAAAACATGTCTATTTGTCCTGTAAGATATAATAACTATAATGCTGCTGGCTCTTACAACACCATTTCCTCTGCCACTATGCCTCTTATCTCTATTTGTTTGTATATATGTTTTTAATGCCTTTAAGAGAGCATATGCCTACTGTATTATAACTGCTTAATTAATTTATTAAACATATACAAAGTCGAAGAAGGACACTGCTTACAAAATAATGAACAGATGAAATTCTTCCATTTTGGAAGTTAAATTCTTATGATAGGGATTTTAAATTAATAGATGCAATATAAATAAAGGGGAAAAATAAGGGAGACTGTAATATAATATATTAACAAACAGGCAGCTATAGAAGCAATAGAGTGATTAGAGATTAGAGTTAGGCCTCAAACAAAAAGTCAAGGATGTGAGCAATCATGTGCCCACATTGCAAATGGCCTCAAGAACAACAGTTCAGGCAGAGGAAAGAGAATGTCTTAAATATAAATGGAAACTTCTTGGCTCTTTTGTACAAAGGAAAGGAAGCCAAAAAGAAAATGACAACAGAACAATAAGTAAAGTCTCTCTAAAATTTATGTCTACCCAGAATCTTGGAATGTGATGTTATGTGGAAGTAGGATCTTTCCAGTTATAATAAGTTAAGGATTTAAAGATGAAATAAGCCTAGCTTTAGTGTGGGCTCTAAAATTCAATGACGGGTGCTCTTACAGGAAGAGGAGGGGACACAGAGACACACACAGAGAAGAAGGCCATGTGAAGAGGGGGACCGAGATTCCAGTTAGGGTGCCACAAGCCAAGGAACTTGCCAGAAGGTGGAAGAACCCAGGCAGGATTGTTCTGTCCTGTTGTCAGAGGGAGCATGGCCCTGCCAATACCTTGATTACAAACTTCTAGATTCCAGAATGGAGAGAGAATGTGTAGTTTCTGTTGTGTTAAACACCTAGTTAGTGGTACTTTGTTAATGGCAGCCCTAGGAAATGAACGCCAGAAGGTTATCACTAAGCAAAATTCAATTTATGTGATACCAGTGGGCTTATATTTTTTTTCTTTTTGGCTGTTGTTCAAAACCATAAATTCACTGAATCTTTCAGGTTCATTTGTTTGATTTTTTATCATGTTTCCTTATTTTATTTTTATTCAGCCCCAAATGTGTTTACAGTAAATTGGAGATGTTTTGACCTTCCCAGTTCTTACAGGTTTTCCTTTACACCACCTCTAGAGAAAAGTAGGCTAGATTTGAAAAACAAAAATTAATTGTTACTATTTTCCCCTGTCCTCATTAAGATTAAAAGCTTATGAATGTGAAATGCATGTAGAAACGTTGGTATAAGGTTTGTCTTATAGGGGTACAGGTGAATCTTTCTAAGTTAAGTAATTCTTAAAGTAAATGAAAGCTGTTACCCATATTCTTCAGAACAGACAAAACCAACATTTATATTTGTTTTCTTTCCCCATGTGAGGTGCCATAGTTGTGGTGAATACATTGTAGGTAGTATGACTTTTGATGACTGACAGGTATAAAACAAGGGGTGAGAACATTCCTGTAAGTTACCTTTTTAAATAACTTGTGGATATTGATTAAAGAGATACACCTAATTTGAAAGGTATATAATTTAGTGATTTTTATTAATCTTGGTTCGGTTTTCTTTTAATTCTTCCCCAGAAAACTCCTAATCTTATCACAGTCTTTTTTTTTTTTTTTGCACTTTTTGGCTGGGGCTGGGTTTGAACCCACCATCTCCAGTATATGGGGGTAGCACCCTACTCCTTTGAGCCACAGGTGCCACCCTTATCACAGTCTTCACTGCTGTAGTGAGATGATTTTAGGATCAAGGTCATTTAATATTTTTGCTTTTTTTTTTTTTTTTTTTTTTTTTTGCACTTTGGCTGGGGTTGGGTTCCATCATGCCACCCTCACTATATGGGGCCGGCACTTTAGTCACTGAGCCACAGGCGCTGCTCCTATTTTTACTTTTTTAATTTTTAACTCTTCACCTAATCCAGATAATAGTGCCACAATTTATTGAACACTTGTCATATGCTAGGCATTTATTTATAGTATCTATAAGCCCTTTACCTACCCTGTAATATAGGTCCCGTGTTGATAGATGGAAACAACCTATATTTGGCAAAGGCAGGACGGGATTCACATCCAGGTCTGGCTACAAAGTCTATGCTCTTTCTTAATCTTTGCCCTTCTACCTCTCTAAATTCATTGGTATTAATTCCAGTTGCATGGAATATAAATCTTACATAATAGTAGCTTAGCAATATTTGTTTCTCTCCATGTAAAAGAAATTCAGTGGTAGGCAGATCCATGATTTTTAGGTTTTTCTTCCTCTCTGATCAATTATACAGCTGTTTTTCCTGTTCAAAGTCATGTCATGCCCAAGCTAACTGCTGAAACGCTAGCTGAACTCTCAGATCTGTGTTCTAGGTAGCAAGGAAGGAGTACGGGGAAAGGGGAAAGTGGTATGTCAGGGATCTGTCTCTGTCTTAGGGGGATTTTCTGAAAGTCCTGTCTATCAAGTACCATTTACATATTTTATGACTTATTTGTGTTTATAACTCTAACAGCTGAACTAGTTCCTAGAATAATGAAGGATTGGATGGCTGGATGGAAAAAATGAATATTATATTTAAAGTAAAGCATACTTAGGTAACTTCTCTATTAAAAACATCTCAGATTTATTGAATTTATATTCACTTTTTTCCCCTTTATCTACAGTTCTCTCTCTTTCTCTTCCTCTCTCCCTCCCTCTCATTTTATTTGATTATTTGATGTTCTTTTGGCCAGAGATATGTCCCTAACTACCCTACCTTCTCAATACATAGGTATGCCACGTGCTTCATTCCAACTCATCATTTAGATTTCGATTGGTTGAGAACTTTATTGGAGAAGCTTTCTATGACCTTTTGAAAGATAGAAAGAGACAAGGCATCCCATTTATGCTAACATAGTATCCTCCATTTAGACCAACAAAAGAATTTTTTATACTGTTAGTTATGTTGGCATGAGCTACTTAAGGCTAGAACTTTGATTTGTTTATTAACATTTGAAACCAGGTCTAGAATACAATTGGTGTATAATAAATGTTTACTTAAAAAAAGCAGGTGTTCAAATCAGTTTCGACAATTGACAGGCTTGTTTAAAATTATAGAACTAGAATCTTGCATAAGCCTAAGTCTGTGCTGTTGAAGCTGCCTTCTGTCAAGGGAAGACAAAGATGCAAGTACAGAGCAGAAAAATTCCACAAAACCCCAAAAAACCTCATTTCACAAAATTTTTTGGACTCAGCTGCCTTTCACTCAATTCTCACAGTCACTTCCCAGTCTGGCCTCAGAGAAGCAACAGACTCAGATGAAACCCAGATTAAACCATGAGGTACATTCAACACCAATCATTACAGTGGCTAAATTTGACAGATTTCTTCTAAAAGAATTTCTAGTTATTCTAGAATTTTCTGTACAAGTCACTTTTTATTTTTATCTCTTTTTTTCTCTGCTAAAAAACTGCATACATGGGCGATAGACAATGCAAAAGTCATTCTGTTTAACAGAAACAGGAATTTTCAGCAGTGTCTGTGTCATAACAGGTCCCCAAAGTGGAAGGCTGTACAACTAATCTCCTCCCAGACTGTCATCTTGCTCTTCCATCTGCAGAACATTTATAGAGTTATCATCACGTCTGCAGAGGCACTGCAGCTTCAGGGTCAGGAACCGTGTGTCCCAGGTACATCCCCGATCCCTGAAATGTGAAAAGTGGGTGATGGGGTTAACTGGTATAGCCCTGGGCTTCTTAACCTGTGGGGTGTGCACTGAGGATATGTGCTCACATACTGGGGAGCAGAAGCACAGGATAATCATGAAAAGTCATTGTTATTAAAGACTGCTGGGAAGAGGTTGTACATTTGTCATTTTTTATGGTAATTAATTCAAATACATGAAAGTAATAATTAAAAAAATCAACGCTGATGTTCAGAGTGGTGTACTCAGAGGAATTTTTGAGATAAAAATATAATTATTAAAACAAATGGTGCTTTGGACCGTGAGCCTTTAGACTTGCTAGAGGCACACTGAGCATGCTGCTGTAATGTGAGGAAACGATGTGGTAGAAAGAGCAGGAGCTATGGATCATGCAAGTTCAAATACTGACCCGCACTACTGAGCAGTTGAGTGACGCTGAACTCTTGGAAACTGTTTTTTCATCTATAAGTGGAGATAACAGCATTGGCCTTGCACCTGGTATTGGAATTACTGACAATGTAGGTAGAGTGTACCACGTGTGTTCAATCTGTAGTGGTTTGTATTATCATTTGAATGGTTATATTATACTACCAGAGGCAATGGACACAGAGTTGGAAATTGTGGATGAACCTGTTGTGACATCGCTCCCACTTATGGTTCTGTAGCTTCTCATAGAAATACAGGGGCCACCTCGTAAACAATCTTCTCTTTGATTTCCCTCATCCCTGGGTAGAGGTAGCATACATCACTTAGGTTACTCTTTTTCCTTATGGTTTACATCAAAAATATATGTAAGAAGAGTGTTTTCTTGATTTAAGTATGGAAAAAAAAAACCAAACTTTCAGTGCCTACTTCATGTTCTGAAAACCAAATGGAAAGGAGAGAGGGAGACTGCCCTCTGAGAGCTCACAAACCTCATTGAAAATAGGACAGTTTGTAATTGAAAGATACAGTGAGTGGTGAAGAAGGCAGGGAAAGCGGAGAATGGGGTAGGTAAGATTGGGAGAAAGGTTGGAATTGCACTGGGTCGTGCTATTTCTCTTTCCATCTCACTCAGGATGGATTGTTAACTCCTTTGCAGGGTGTGCAGAGCCTCTGAAATCATTACCTGTGTGTGCATCTTGCCATCACCCCCATCTACCCTACTCTCAGTCCACAGAGCTGTTCAAGTGCCCACGATGGGCCTTATTTGGTTGAGATTCAGTGCCATTTGTGTATGCTGGTTTCTCTGCAAGGAATGCTTTTTCACATCAATGCTATCTTTTCTGGTAGTAATGTGCTACCATTCTTTGCATATAGCTAGCAAATGAGAAAAGAGACAGGTTATAAAGAAACTCCAGGGAGATATTTAGTGGACCAGGCCTAACAATATAGTGTGTTACTTGTTCTGGCATTCTGTTTGGTCAAAGCATTGTCTGGTGACCCTACTTGATTTCAAGGGAGACTGGAAGACATAGTCAAGAAGTGTGCTTAGCAGGAGAAAAAATGTTTAGTGAATCTTAGCCACATTATTTTAAAGTATATTGTTCATCCCCGAAAATCCAAATCCCTATACCATAAATACTAATACTTTGTGCAAATGAGATCCTAAGAATTAATAATAACAATAATAAATATAGAGTACAATATTCTATGTGATGGTAGTGCACTCACTTTTGGAAATAAATCAGAGCTAACAAAAACACACATGTAGGCAGCCTAGAATTTGGAGGGCACAATCAATGCTTGCCCCTCCCTTGCCTTGGCACAGAGCTAGTTTCTGTAACTAGCAAGAGTGTGCCTCAGGATCTGGCATCTGGCAACATTCCATCCCCATCTCCAGCCACTCTCCTCTTTGTTCCAGCTTCCTTGCTATTTCTGAAACTCATCAAACATGCTGTCACGCCCACATCAGGGTCTTTACCCTTATTGCTTCCCTGGTTTGAAAGGCCATCCCTGCTCTCTGTCAACAGACACATGCTTGCCCTTGGCCTCACTTAGATCTTACCTCAAATATCATATTCTTATAGGCCCCTTTCCTGGCACCCAGATGTTATTTCTCTTCATCTCATTTATCACAAACAGATATACTACATACTTTGCCTTTTTAACATGTACCTGTGAGTGATGTCAGGAAATTTTGTCTACTTTGTTTATTTTTTTTCTGTCATTACAATCTAGAACAGTGCCTGTTGCATTTTAGATTCTCAAATATGTTTTGGATGAACAATTATCTTTGTTTTTGCACAGTCCTTTGTGTCTTCGGGCATGATAATAACAGACATTAACAATTGAAGTATTTTTAAAAACTAGTGGACAATTGGATATAGAAATGGAGAGGGAAATAAAAAGATAAATATCAATAAATTCTGATGGTGACTTGACTCTCAGACTCCGAGATAAAGTGTTATTACTCTGGAAGGACACACTAGAAACCATTAAGGAATGTTTGGAAAGTGTTTCAGTGTTTCTTCCTAGAGTGCTGATTTAAATGCCATCCAGACACTCAAAGTATGCAGCTACAAGAAGTCAACTGCAGAGCTAAGTAAACCTATAATGAGAACTTAGACCACTTCAATTTAGTCTTATCAGAAAGGTCACTCAGTGAAGGAGGCATTCTGATCACAGCAATTCTCTTCACAGAAATGGTAGCTGGGAAGCTGGTCTTTTTTTATTTGATTATTCAAAGATACATTTGGGATGCAGAGAACATTGACAAGACCTATCTTTAAAATTCAGCTGCTTAAAGAAGAAAAAGAAGCTACCAAGCACCCTGTGGGATGGACATACCCAGAGGGATCCATTCGGCCACTTCTTCAGTTAAGTCATCCTAGAATGTTGAACACAGATCATGGCATAAGAGATGTGTAGTGTTTACAGGTGAGGAAAACTGGGTCTAGCGACAAAGGCCCACATAGTTATTGAAAGTACTCTGTTGGGCAGTCTGAAAAGCACTTTATACAAAATAGGCATTGCTGTTTTCATCTGGCACTCCATACTCAGCAGAGTTAACTCGCATGATTCATACAGCAAGTGTGCCACAGAGCTGTGCTCACATTGAGATTGGTCTAACTCAGAGTCCCTGTTACTGCTACTCTGCCTTCTCAGGGGTAACGATTTGCCCCAAATGTTGCTCCCCTATCAAATAGTATATCCAGAATAACAACTCAAGGATTTTGACTCCTACTTTAGTGCTCTTTCTACCAGAGTTAATATTCTGTGGATGGACACATAAGCAAATCTTTTGCAATAAATTCTATTTATTAAACATCTCTTCAATCTGTATTCTATCCTTTCGTATTTTTCTCTCCATTTTTATTTTAAAGACTTTAATTGTCTAAGAATATGACAGTATTAATTGATATTACCATTAATGTGTCTATAATATTTTTGCTGTTCTTATATTATTTATATTTCCATACTACCCACATTTGTTTCTCCATAATAATGGTATTTCTCCTCTACAAGAGATACATAAGCTTTCATTACTGGGTGGAAATACGTTGATATTTTTACTTATCCACCAAGTGAGAATGGCATTAGAATATAGAAACACATTTGTATTTTCTCTTTAAGTGGTCTTATAAAGTACAAATAAGAGCATGAAATATTGAGTATTAACAACAATAATAGCTAACACAGAGCACCTAATAGATGCAAATCATAAGTCACCTTTTAAAAATATATATGCTCTTTTATCCTCACACAACCCTATTACATTAACATTATTATTACTGTATTTTACAATTAAAGAAACTTAGGCACAAAGAGGTTGAACAATTTCCCCAGGTTACATGGGTAAGTCACAGGGCCAGGATTCGTGTTCTGGAGTCTGAGCTCTAAAGACCCAATGTGCTGCTTGTAGTACACATGTGAAGATTTTTTTGTACCAGCTTCTGGATGAGTTTCACCTTTCCTATAAGAAGCCTGGAGCCTACAGCCCTGCCTAGAACATGCTCATCTTGACTCCTATAAGACCAGAAATGAAGCAGAAATGACTTGAGTAGTTGAGTGAGAGAATACTTGGGAACACTGGATGTTATAGGACTTACTTCCTGGAGACAACATAGGAAGAGTGAAGCCAAACCTGTATTTACTTTCTACTCAGCCACTTTCTAACTATCTGAACTTTGGCATGCTATTAACCTGTTTGAATCTTGGTGTTCCCATGTATGAAGTGGAGGAATAATAATACCCGACTTTCAGTGTTCAGTAACACATTTTTTAGAGATCAGACAAATGCAAATCAAAACTACACTGAGATATCACCTAATGCCAGTGAGAATAGTCCACATCTCAAAGTCCCAAAGCTGCAGATGCTGGCAAGGGTGTGGAGAAAAGGGAACACTTTTACACTGTTGGTGGGATTGCAAACTAATACAGCCTATTTGGAAAGAAGTATGGAGAATCCTCAAAGAATTCAAAATAGAGCTTGTATTTGATTCCACAATCTCATTACTAGGCATCTACCCAGAAGAAAAAAAATTATCATAGGAACTTTTGCAGTAGATTGTTTATTGCAACTCTATTTATAGTCACCAAGATGTAGGAACAACCCAAGTATTTATTAATACTACCCACAAATGTATTAGTAATAAAGTGTGGCACATGTATACCATGGAACACTATTCATGCATAAAAAAGACAGAGATGGCTCAGCACTCGTAGGACAATGTTTATGGCATGGGACACATACAGCGAGGCTGGAGGGTTTGAACCCAGCTCGGGCCAGCTAAACAACAATGACAACCACAAGAAAAAAATAGCTGAGTGTTATGGCAGGCGCCTGTAGTCCCAGCTACTTGTGAGGATGAGGCAAGAGAATCTCTTAAGCCCATGAGTTTTAGCTTGCTGTGAGCTGTGACGCCACAGAACTCTACCAAGGGTGACATAGTGAGACTGTCTCAAAAAAAAAAAAAAAAAAAACAATGGAGACTTTACATCTTTTTTATTTACCTGGATGGAGTTGAAAGACATTCTTCTTAGTGAAGTATCATAAGAATGGAAAAGCAAGTATCCTATGTACTTAATACTAATATGAAGCCAGTGGACAAACTAAAACATGCCCACACAAGAGGAAAATCTCCAAATTAATGCAAGTTGGAAGTAGGGATACGGGGGGGGGGCAGGAGAGGGATTGGTGTGCTCCCAACTAATGGACACCATAGCAGGGCATAGGGCACAACACGCGGGTGTGGGACACAGCTACAACAGGGACCTTACCTAACAAATACAGACATTGTAACTTCATCATTTGTACCCTCATAGTAGTCTGAAATTTTTTTTAAGAAAGAAATTTTTTGAGACAATATTTCTGAAGCACCTTTATTAAAATAGTCACATGATTGTGACTTAAACTGATGCCATTCACATCAGTAAAGCAATATAAGATAGACCAATAAATAATAAAAATTCAGGTAAAACCAGGTTAAAGAAGAGAGATATTTAGAAAGGAGAATGCATAAGTTTAGCCCACCATGAAATGAAGTTGATATAAGATGATATAGTGACTAACAGCTTAGACATTTGACCTCATGCAAATTTTGGTTTAGATTCCATTTCAGTTCCAGCTTTACATTTCTTGACTATCTGTCCTTAGCTAAACCTTTTAAACTATTTCTTCATCTGTGATGTGGGGATAATTATAATTACCTAAAGAAGTTATTCTAAGATTTGTGATATTATTTAAATACAAATAGCTGGGTATGTATATACAGAGTTCCATGAAGTTAATGTTGCCCAGGAGCTTTATGGACACCGTGTACATGTACATATAAACATGCATGGGACAATTAAGTTTGCAAGCTTATCCTAGAAATACTATTACGTACTGGTTGCTGAATATCACTCTGGTCACCGTTATGGTGTCCATTCCCCTTGGGATGCTCTACACGGATGCCAAGGCATAGTCTGCCCGTCCAAGTCATTTTGGAACTCTTTTTCTGGAACGGCCATCAGAGATGTTGTGCAAGATCCAACAAGTGCGTGAGTTTGCCACCATGTGCTTACGTTGGCATCACTGTACAAATCACTTGGTAAGGTTTCATAACCTGGGTAAATCAGTGTCTCACAGCTGCGTTGTGTTGACATGGGCAGTATCTTGCTGAGTGATGTGCATTATTTTGTTGCATATTTTTGTGTGGCTTATGAATAACTGAAAACAAAAATACAGTTCAGAATCATTGAACATCAGCATCTTTATATTTTCCTAGGTTGGGCATTGATAGAGAAAGGGAAGAAGTACGAAAACATTGGAGGGGAATGTAGAGTCATAGCGCATCTGAAAATCAATCTCCATATCTGGGCATATGTCAAGCTTTGTGGCACGCAGTGCTCTCCTTCCCATCTATCTTGCTTGGTTTTCTGCTCTTCATTTTATGAGCCAATTACCTGACTTCTAGGAGTAAGTTTGAAAAGTCAGAGCCTTTGCTACATGTTACAATATGTGGTAACTTGATTTTGAATTACAAATAGAAAAAAAAAAGAGTTTATATTACCTCTGTAATTGATGTCCTGACCCCCTGTTTCCAAGCTCTATAAACATTTGTCAAAGTCTCCTGTTAATTATAATTGTACTTGCTAACTTCGAGTCAGTTGTCATTTTCATTATATCCCATGACTTTGTAATTAAGCCTTTTGAAATAGATGGAGTTTGTGATGGCAGTGAGCAAATAATTTCTGGCTTGGTTTTTGCTTTTTGATAGAACCAAGGAGGTGAGGAGGCTTAGAATTTGAAGCTTCATTTGAAGGGAACTATAGGTACGCAAATGTCATTTATAGCTAATGCTTAACATGAAATTATGATTGCATGCAGATGGTAATCTGCAGAGTAAAAAAGATCATTTCAAAAATGTTTAGGAAGTATTTCATAGAAATGTGCCTGCTCCTTTTCTTCATTCAGAATGAAGGCCTATAGGAGAAGAAAAGAATCATTGTTATTCTGCCTATAGCTTTACTTTGGGATTCAAAAGCTAAGTACTAGTTGTCAGAAATTCTAGTCCGCGGAAGCATAGGACTTCAAAACAGGAGTCCTGTAGTCAAGGCTTGGCCACTGGGGCAGCAAATCTGTGGGCAAGACATTTTCAAGTCCTTTTGATTTGACTAGAGGAGGAGAGAGAGAATAGCAGGGGTAGAATCTATAGACGTAAAGGGTGTTCTTCTGTTTCAACATGTAGGCACTTAAGGATTACATGTGGGCACGTGGATCTAAGGAGAAGAGAATCTCAGGAATCAGATATAAGGGGACTTATATCCAACAGGCTTAGGAATGAATGTTACAATTGTATAGTCTGCCATCCAAACTCATTCATTTTTGAGAGTGAAAGGTAATGCATAAATATGTTATGTAAATAGTCTTAATCAGGACAGCCCTGGACAGATGGGACATATAGTTGGCCATTCCCGGAACAGAGAGAATAAGAGATACAGAAAATAAGTAACATCTTGTATTCTTGCTCCATTCACTTAAGCATCTATTCAACAAAGACTTGCTGTACTCTATAAATCTTTTTTTTTTTTTTTTTTTACAAAGTACTGATTATCTGATAGTAAATCTGAATGAATGCCTGGGGAGGCTGGAGAATGGCTTCAGCAAAGCTGGTCCTCCCTCTAATTCTATATCATCACGCCACATGTGTTTTCATTTGTGGTTTCCTAGCCTAAGCTGACCCTTTCTAAATTATAGAAATTATAAGGGAAAACAGTTAAGGCCAAAAAATGAATAGGATTTTGTCTGAGTGAGATTTTACTTTCTCTCTAACTTGGACACAGTATTATCTTCTACTTCTTTAAAAATACCTGAGATGGGACGTCTCTAGATTTACATCGCATGGTCAACATACAAATATTTATACTGAACACTTTTAAGGATCCAGGACTAGGGTAAGTGTTGCTAACTGACTTCTAGATTCTAGAAACTAATTAGGGACATAGTACACGCACCCTCTCTTTCTCTTTGCTCACCCTTGATTCTCCCACCTCACACACAGCCACAAACATGCAGAACTGTGGGTCCCTCACAGGGAGAGGCCGTGTCTCAGTCACGTTTATATTTCTGGCTTGTACTCTGGGTCTTGGACCACGGTGAATTATTAAGTGGTGATGAATTCCTGATAATGAGAAGACATCATAGCAATTCACATTTTCATGGCACTTTATCATTTAAGGTACATTTTATAAACATATTTATAATCCCTGGTGAGGTAAACATTACTTCTATTTCAATTTTGTGAAGGAAGAAACTGATATTCAGAGGATGAACCGAGGCCCCGTGAGTATATTTGATTTTAAAATCAGACATAGAATTCAGGATTCCTTACTTTTAGTGTGGTTCTCTTGGTGCTCAATTATATTTCTGTATTTGTGCTTTTGTAACTTACCCTCCATGCTATAAGGTAAATGGCTTCTGAGGCTTTCAGAAGGGGAAAAAAAAAAAAACATTCATTGTTATTCAAGTGCCCTCAAGCCAAGAAACCATTTATGAAATGGTTTCTTTTTTCTTCACAAACCATGTAGTAAAAAAAGAAAAAGATAAAGAACTTGGCGTTGTGGCGGGCGCCTGTAGTCCCAGCTACTTGGGAGGCTGAGGCAGGAGACTCGCCTGAGCACTCTACCCAGAGGGATAGCTTGAGGCTCTGTCTCAAAAAAAAAAAAAAATACAATAAAAAGATACTACATTTTAAAACAATGAGGTAAATACTTGGACATCAATTGAATTTAGAAGGTCATGCACTTATTCTGAGAAAAATATATGACTGCAATGAACCAAATAAGCATGAATAAATGGCAACTTAAATGAAAAAACTAATGGTACTAAATAGTATAATAATCTAATATGTAGATTTAATTAAAAACAAACTAAAGTATCTGAAATCTAGCTATAGAGTTCAATAAACTGAAAGTGAAATTCACTTGAAAAACAAAGAAAAAAGTTTTTTAAAACTTTAAGGTAGGTACAAATTATTATAAAGTAGTAGTTTTCAACCCATATGCTAGAGATAAAGACAAGAATTGGTAAAAATGGAAATTCTACACATAGATTACAAAGAGTGGAATAATTTAATATATGTGTAATAATCCAGAAGTAATATCACCAAAGGAAAATTTAAAAAATGAGTAAGAATTCTAAGGCAAATAGATATTGGTATAAAGAAAAATTAATTGGGATCACTATGAATTCCAGACAGATCAAATAATCAATTAGGCAAGAAAATTAAATAGTATATTTATGCTCAGATGGAGGAGATGATTTTCTATAAAAGAGAAAAGAGACTGTCCTAAGAGTCAAGATAGATGTGCTTGAAAATACACAAGTAAAAGCCTTTTGCATCAAATTAACAAAAATTATAGGATACAAGATAAGCACAGTCATATTTCTATACATCAGCCATAAAAGATCTGAAAACAAAATTAAGAAAACAATTTGATTTACAATACAAAGTAATAAAATGCTTAGGAATAAACTGAATCAAGGTAATATAAGACCTGTACACTGAAAACTATGAAACATTGGTGAAAGAAATTAAAAATGACCTAAATAAATGGAGAGACATCCCCTTATTCACAGATTCAAAGACTTAATATTGTTAAGAAGGTAATACTCTCCAAGTTGATCTACAGATTCAATGGAATTCCTTTTAAAATCCCAACCGCCCTTTTAGTAGAAACGGAAAAGCAGATCTTGAAACTCACATAAAATTGCAAAGGATTGTGAATAGCTAAAATAATCTTAAAGAAAAGCAAAGTTGGAAGACTCATACTTCCAATTTCAAAACTTATTGTAATCAAAATAGTGATACTAGAATAAAAATGGACATACAGACCAAAGAAACAGAATTAAGAATCCAGAAATAAACCTGTATGTCTTGTGGGCAATTGATTTTTGCCAAGAGGGTTCAACAGGGAAAGGAGACTTTTCAACAAATGGTGCTGGAACAACTGGATATTCACACAGCTAAACAGAACAGCTAAAACAGCTAAACCTGTAAAACTCTTAGAAGAAATCATAAAAGAAAATTTTCATGACCATGATTTTAGCAATGGTTTCTTAGGTTACAGC
Organism: Galago senegalensis; assembly: GCA_963575145.1. Classification (NCBI taxonomy): domain Eukaryota; kingdom Metazoa; phylum Chordata; class Mammalia; order Primates; family Galagidae; genus Galago; species Galago senegalensis. The sequence goes on along the minus strand of CAUYTI010091372.1, from coordinate 13,609 downwards.
ACAAAGCATGAGCAACACAACAAAAAAATAGATGACTAGACTTCTAGACTTCTAGAAGTCTAGAACTAGACTTCTTCAAAACTGAAAAGTTGGCTTCAAGCTTGTAGCTCAGCGGCTAGAGTGCTGGCCACATAACATACACTGGGGCTGGTGGGTTCAAACCTGGCCTAGGCCTGACAAACAACAATAACAAATACAAAAACAACAAAAAAATAGCTCAGTATTGTGTTGAGTGCCTGTAGTCCCATTACTTGGGAGGCTCAGGTAAGAGAATCACTTAAGCCCAAGAGTTGGAGGTTACTGTGAGCTGTGACACTACAGCACTCTTCTGAGGGCGACATAGTGAGACTATCTAAAACAAACAAACAAACAAAAAAACCCTGAAAGGTTTTGTGCACCAAAGGACATGATAAAGAGAATGAAAAGACAACTCATTTAATAGGCAGAAATATTTGCAAGTCATATATCTGACAAGGATCTAGTATCCAGAATATATACAGAACTCTCACAACTCAACAATGACAAATAAACCAAGTAAAAACTAGGCAAATAGCTGGGCAAAGGGCTGCCTCACACCTATAATCCCAACATTTTTGGAGATTTTGGCAGGAGGATGGCTTGAGGCTAGGAGTTTGAGATCAGCTTGGGTAACATAGTGAGACCCTGTCTCTACAAATTTTTTTTTTTAAATTAGCTGGGTATGGTGATGCATATCTGTAGCCCTAAATACTTGGGAGACTAAGGCAGGAAGATTTCTTGAACCCTTTTTTTTTTTTTGAGACAGAGTCTTACTCCATTGCCCTTGGGTTCAAGTGATCCTCTTGCCTTAGCTTCCTGAATAGCTGGGATTATAAGTGACTGCCACCAGCCTGAGCTAATTTTTCCATTTTTTGTAGATAGGCGGTCTCACTCTTGCTCAGGTTGGTCTAGAACTCCTGAACTCAAGCAATCCACGCACCTCAGCCACCCAGAATGCTAGGATTACAGGTGTGAGCCACCACACCTGGCTTAAAACTTGCCCATGAATGTTAATAGCACTATCCATAATAGTCAAAGTGTAGAAACCCATATGTACCTCAACAGATAAATCAACAAAATGTACCTGTATGATTGAATATTATCCACCATAAAAAGAAATAAAACACTGATACATGCTACATTGTAGCTGAAGTTTGAAAAAAATTATGCTAAAAAAGAGGCTAGACACAAAAGGCCATATATTATATGATTCCATTTATATGAAACATACAAAATAGGTGATTCCACAGATAGGGAGACAGAAGGCAAACTAGTGATTGCTAGGTGCTGTGGATAGCAGAGAACAGGTAGCTTTAATGGGTCCAGACCCATTGTTTAATGGGTCCAGAGTTTTCTTTTAGGGTGAAGAAAATGTTCTGGAACTAGATAGGGGTGATAATTGCACTACATTGTGAAACCACTAAACACTATTTTGGTGAATTTTTTATGTGCTTTACCACAACAAGGAATTATTTTTAATTATATAAATTTTATATGATAACACATAATAAAGTCTTATAGCAAGAGGAACAATAGATGAGGAAAACTGTGATAAAAGAAGTTATAAAAGACTAATATCTGGGCAGTGCCTGTGGCTCAAAGGAGAAGCGCACCGGCCCTATATGTTGGAGGTGGTGGGTTCAAACCCAGCCTCAGCCATAAACTGCAAAGAAAAAAAAAAAGACTAGCATCTGAATTAGTTATAAAGAACTGACACAAATATATAGAAACAATCTACAAAGTACCCAGTTTAAGTGATCAAAACTAATGCACAGATTGTATACCAAAAAATAATTACAATAAAATTCCTCATATAAAAATAGACCACTAGGAGTAGCACCTGTGGCTCAGTGGGTAGGGCACTGGCCCAAATACTGAGGGTGGTGGGTTCGAACCTGGCCCTGGCCAAACTGCAACAAAAAAATAGTCAGGCGTTGTGGCGGGCACCTGTAGTCCCAGCTACTCGGGAGGCTGAGGCAAGAGAAATCAACCTAAGCCCAGGAGTTGGAGGTTGCTGTGAGCTGTGATGCCACAGTACTCTACCAAGGGCAATAAAGTAAGACTCTGTCTCTAAAAAAAAAATAAGACCACTAGAAAGTAAATGCTTATTAAAACCTATTTAAGGAAACACTATATTGTAAATACCTTATAAAAGACAAAAAAAATCAATGTGGCCACGCTATAAAGAAATAAACTTAAATATCTCCAGTGACATAGTAAGAGCTTTCTAGAGAATAATCTGACAATATGTAACAGGAAAAGCTAGTCTAGGGCTTTGGCCCAATAACTTCTGAGGGCTATACTTTGTTGGGGAGTAGGGGAAGAAACAGTCTTAACTTGCTGCTCTGGCTACAGTGCAGTAGTGTCATAGCTCACTGCAACCTCAAATAATCTTCTTGTCTCAGTCTCCTAAGTAGCTGAGACTATGTGATATGTGCCACCATGTCCAGCTAATTTTTCTATTTTTAGAAGAAACCAGGTGTTGCTCTTGGGCAGGCTAGTATCGAACTCCTGAGTTCAAGCAATCCACCCACCTTTGCCTCTCAAAGTGCTAGGATTATAGGCATGAGCCACTGAGCTGGGCTGTACTTTTAAAGTAGAGGAATAGGAAACAATAATTACCGTAAAGACGAATAATTTCCCAGTAATTATTTCCAATTACTTGCTTTACCCAAAGATCAGTAGGGTAAGGCAAAATTAAAAAAAAAAAAAATTGGGAAAAAAAGGTGGTGAGAATGCTAGGATTACAGTTGTGAGCCACCATCCCCAACCTATATATAACTAGTTGATAGATAAAAAGGTATGCATGAAATAATGTCAATTAAAGTAAATCACAAACTCTTCCCCTAAGTGGTCTGAGCTGATCTATGAAATGGTTCACTATTTTTTTTTTTTTTTTTTGAGACAGAGCCTCAAGCTGTCCCCCTGGGTAGAGTGCCGTGGCATTACAGCTCACAGCAACTTCCAACTCCTGGGCTCAAGCGAGTCTCCTGCCTCCGCCTCCCAAGCAGCTGGGACCACAGGTGCCCGCCACAACGCCCGGCTATTTTTTGGTTGCAGCCATCATTGTTTGGCGGGTCCGGGCTGGGGATTCGAACCCGCCACCTTAGGTGTATGTGGCTGGCGCCTTAGCCAGTTGAGCTATAGGCGCCGAGCCGGCATACTGTTTTGAAAAAAGTAACCAAAAGTGATTTTTTTAGAGCTTTGGAGAAGTGTGATTAAGGACTAAGTATTAGATGAAATTAAAGAATTATTATTTTTGCCAGCTGGGATAATGCCATAGTGGTAATGCTAAAATCATTATTATTTAGCAAGGCATGCTGAAATATTTATGGAGCAAATGTCTGGGATGTGCAAAAATGCTTCAGAAAATAGGGGTACAAAAAACAAGATTGGGAAAATGCTGCTAACTGGTGAAGCTAAGTGATAGAAGTTCATTGTATTCTTCTTCCTATTTTTGAAGCGATCTGAATGTATTCTTTATACTATAAGTTAAAATAAATAAAATAAAAAGAATGACTCCTAGGTCTCTAACTCTAGCAATCAAGTGGATGGAAATACCATTTACCAAGATGAGAAAGACTGGGAGGTAAATAACTTGAGAAGAGAAAATTAAGTTCTCCCTGGGCCATATTAGGGTTGATAAAAAAACGTAGGCAAGTAACTTCCCTACTTCAGCACTTACCATCTTCATCTGTATCCTGGAGATTCAAAATCTACCAGGTTTTTGAGAATATTAAGTGACACTTATATACAGAGCTTATAGCAGAAATGAGGCTTAGGCCAGGTGCAGTGGCTCACGCCTGTAACTGTAGCACTCTGGGAAGTCAAGGCAGGTGGATTGCTAGAGCTCAGGAGTTCAAGACCAGCTTGAGCAAGAGCAAGACCTCATCTATACTAAAAATAGAAAAACTAGCTGGGTGTCATGGTAGCTGCCTATAGTCCCAGCTACTCAGGAGTCTAAGGCAAGAGATCATTTGAGCCCAAGAGTTTGAGGTTGCTGTGAGCTATGATGCCACAGCACTCTACCCTAGATAACAGAATGACACTCTGTCTGCAAAAAGAAAGAAATGAGGCTTAATAAATATCCATCACCATTATTGACCGCCATTACAAGATTCCTGACTACAGAAGGCCTATGATTCTAAAAATGGTGTGGTTCCGAGATTGGGGGTGTCTGTGTCTGCAAGAATCCACTGTTCTAAGGTACTCTTGTTTCAAGATGCAAGTGCTTCTTTGTCCAAAGTTTCTGTGCATAGCTAGCACGATCCTGCTACTCCAGAGGTTGCCCTGCACATGTATTTACTTTCAGAATAGGGTCTGAGAAAAGCTCAAGTTCAAGAATGTTAACAGAGCTGTATCCTTGATCCATCCCCTGCCAAGAGCTTGTTCAGAGACCCTGCGCAAGGCCACTTCCTGTTTCTAGAGCTCAGGTACTGGTTAGGAAAGACAAAGGAGCAAGACAAAATCATCGCTGAGGGAAGCTTAGCTCCAGTATGCCAAGTCTCCGCACTGAGACTCAATGGCTCTAAGCTGTTTAAGTCCATCAAACAGTGCAATAAAGTCTTCAAGAGTTTAAAATTCTTAGCCGTCAAAAAGGAAAAAAAAAAATACATAGGGCAGAATCCAAGAGAGGCCTCAAGGGCACCCCAATCTTTTCATATGGACAGTGCTTCATTCTCCCAGAAAAAGCGTGTGACAAGTATAGAATACTGACAACCAGGGACACTCACACACGCCTGTGGTCCAAGGTGTTTATCGGGGGTTAGTTACATAGGACTGAGCTTAACTACTCAGTCTCCAGCCTCCAGAGGTCAAACTGATACAGCGTGGCCCAAAGCCCAGGGTGTACAAAAACAGACATTCGCTATAAACCATTGTTTGCATAAACTATCCTGGTGTGGCACAAGAGCCAAGTGTACACAGACACTGCTATCAGGCAGGATGTTCCAAGGCTTAGAGGTTATCTCCTTGGAGCTGGTCAAGTCCAGTCTGTTCCTTGGACTGTGCAGGATTCCAGCACCACAGGCCTGCAAAGTTAACACTTAACTGGACACAGCCCCACCTCTGCCAATGAACTTGCAGCTCTATAGCATCTTAATAGAAAAAAAGACATTTTTTTCTCAGTGAGGAACAAAGCACCAGTCACTCAAAGAAGGGGGTCCTTGTGACACTTCATACATGCAGAGTATTCATGGGAGAAATATTAATAATTTCTTGTTAACATTGCAGCTGGCTTCATCCCTGTTATTCTAGCCTGATGAATAACAGGACAGATTATTAAGTCACAGGAAAAGGATTTTGAGATTCCAAGATACACTGTGGGGAGGTAAATATGTGGGGAAACTAATAGAAATCATGGCTTATTAGTAAAGTTTTTTATATAGATGCCTCTGGTGCCATCTCTGGGCTGGCTAAGAGTCAGTTTGTCTCTGTGATTAAGAATCATCTTTCTGGCCAGGCATGGTGGCTCATGCCCATAATCCTAGCACTCTGGGAGGCCAAGGCAGATGGATTGCTTGAGCTCAGGAGTCTTGTTTTTTTGTTTTTGTTTTTTTTTTTTTTTGAGACAGAGCCTCAAGCTATTCCCCTGGGTAGAGTGCCATAGCATCACAGCTTACAGCAACCTCCAACTTCTGGGCTCAAGCGAGTCTCCTGCCTCTGCCTCCCAAGTAGCTGGGACCACAGGTGCCCGCCACATGCCTGGCTATTTTTTGGTTGCAGCTGTCATTGTTGTTTGGCGGGCCCGGGCTGGATTTGAACCCACCACCTTAGGTGTATGTGGCTGGCGCCTTAGCCACTTGAGCCACAGGTGCCGAGCCAGCTCAGGAGTTTGAGGACACAAGAGAGAGACCCTGTCCCTATTTAAAAAAAAAAAGTAGGAAAAAAAGGTTGCCAGGCTTTTCAGTGGGCCCCTGTAGTCCCAGCTACTAGGGAGGCTTAGGCAAAAGGATCCCTTGAGCCCAAGAGTTTGAGGTTGCTATGAGCTATGACAGCACTCTAGCCAGGGCAACAGAATGAGAATTCTGTCTCAAAAAAAAAAAAGAATCATTTTTCTTCCTGGTAGAGAAGGGGAGTGCAGAGAGTTCTTGGATGTGGCTTCTTTTTCTCAATTGCCTTCAGCTCAAAATAATCATTACAAAAAATAATAATAATGATAAAATAAATAATCATTACACCAGGCTCGGCGCCTATAGCTCAACCGGCTAAGGCGCCAGCCACATACACCTAAGGTGGCAGGTTCGAATCCCCAGCCCAGACCCGCCAAAAAAAAAGCAACAATGATGGCTGCAACCAAAAAATGTTCAGGCGTTGTGGCGGGTGCCTGTGGTTCCAGCTACTTGGGAGGCAGAGGCAAGAGACTCGCTTGGGCCCAGGAGTTGGAGGTTGCTGTGAGCTGTAATGCCACGGCACTCTACCCAGGGGGACAGCTTGAGGTTCTGTCTCAAAAAATAATAATAATAATAATAATAATCATTACACCAGATTGGCATATTTGGGGTGCATACTCCCAACACCTTCACCCACCAGTTTAAGAGGACCAGGCACTAACTTGTATTCTAACTAAATTTGGTTCACTAACCTAATACAACGAGGCATATCCACACCAGAACAAAGTAAAAAATAGAGGTATCATAGGATTTGGGGGAAGGGTAGTGATTAGTGACGCAGTGCATTGACAGGCTCAAAGCAAAGCTGTGTGTGTAAAAGGACCAACTTCTAGACTAAGAAGTAGACTCAGACTTATTTTATTGGAACCCTCAATGTTAAGTTAAATGCAGGATTGTGTATTTGGAAATCCCTTATCTGAAGCTCCGGGTCCCTGTTGGAAATCAAGGCTGCTTCCCTGTGTCAGAGTGGCTTAGACCCACCCACCCCCACCCCAGGCAACAGTGGGATGTTTCAAACAGCAAAGTTTCTGATAGTTGGTGATTTTAGAAAACAAATTTTCTCAGTGAGGAACAAAGCAGCAATCACTCAAAGAAGGGGGTCATTGTGACACTTTATAAGTTCAGGGTGTTCTTGGGAGAAATATTAATAATTTCCTGTTAATGTTGCAGCTGGCTTCATCCCTGTCGTTCCAGTTTGATGAATAACAGGATAGATTTTTTACTTTCTCATCATGACCTAATTTCTACTTTCTCTATTTAAAATGAAAATGAAATGCTATCTTCTTTCTCAAGGGTATTGTGAAGATTCGCGAGACATGTAGGTTAAGGCTTAACACGAGGCCAGCATGGTGGCTCATACCTATAATCCTAGCACTCTAGAAGAACAGGCAGGCTGATCACCTGAGCTCAGGAGTTCCAGACTAACCTGAGCAAGATTGAGACCCCATCTCTACTAAAAATAGAAACACTAGCTAGGCATTGTGGTGGGCACCTGTAGTACCAGCTACTGAGGAATCTGAGGTAGGTGGGTTGCTTGAGCCCAAGAATTTGAGGTTGCTGTGAGCTGTGATGCCAAGGCCTTCTGACCATGGTGACTGAGTGAGACTCTATCTCAAAAAACAAACAAACAAATGACTTAACATACAAGTTCTGGTATATAGGGAGCCCTCAATAATAAACATTAGCAGCTGGGCACAGTGGTCACACCTGCAATCCTAGCATTCTGGGAGGCTAAGGTAGGAGGATCCCTTGAACTCAGGAGTTCAAGACCAGCCTGAGCAAGAGTGAGACCCTGTCTCTACTAAAATTAGAAAAACTATTTCAGGGTGGCACCAGTGGCTCAGTGAGTAGGGCACCAGCCCCATATACCGAGGGTGGTGGGTTCAAACCCAGCCTCTGCCAAACCGCAACAAAAAAATAGCCCGGCGTTGTGGCAAGTGCCTGTAGTCCCAGTGACTCGGGAGGCTGAGGCAGGAGAATTGCCTAAGCCCAGAAGCTGGAGGCTGCTATGAGCTGTGTGATGCTCCCACAGCACTCTACCGAGGACAATAAATGAGACTTATCTCAAAAAGCAAGCAAGCAAGCAAGCAAAACTATATCATGTTATATATTTTCCACAGTGTTTAAAAAAAAAGAAAAAGAAAAACTAGTTAGGCGTTATGGCGGGCACCTGTAGTCTCAGCTACTTGGGAGGCTGAGGCAGAAGGATTGCTCAAGCCTAGTTTAAAGTTGCTGTGAGCTAGGCTGAGGCCACAGGAATCTAGCCTGGGAAACAGAGCAAGACTGTCTCAACAACAACAGCAAAATAATAATAAACATTAGCTACTGTTGTAGTTATTAATAAATCATTATTTTACGCAGGTAATTATGGTGAATGGAAAGTCCACCCACCCCCAAACACACTAGCTACATATTGCCACACACACAGTGCTTCAGAGCAAGGGCTCTGCCGCTGGAACATCCAGGTTCAGTCCTGGCTCAGCAGCTTCTGAGTTAATTTAAGCACTTACGTCTCCTCCTTGAGCCTCGGTTTCTTCATCTGCAAAGCGGAAATTGATAATAACATTTTTCTTACCACCACCACCCCCAATTCTTTATCCCATTCTAGCCCTCTCTGTCCTCCTGCCACTGTCCCTGAACCATACACCTCCGCACCTCAGCTAGAAATCATAGCACCACATGGAGGTATGAAGTTCTGACCCCTGGAGGGGAGCAAAAGAAGGTTGAATGTGGGTGAGAGGGAAGTGCTGGGTTGAAGAGGATTATGGAAGCATGGGACATCACTTGTTATTGCTGGAAGAGACCTGAGGAGCCTTGATTCGGTCCGTACAGTAGAGGAAGAGGGGATAGGAGGGGAGTGGGTGCCCCTCTGCATGTTGCGTCTGAGTCTAGTCTGGTATGGGGTCCACGAATGTATGGGTGCTCCCATGTAAGGCTGTAGGTGGAGGGCCATTGAAAGTCTGGGGTGGGGCACTTGTAGGTCAGATGCACCTGATGGTTAGAACACCAGCCACATGCACTGAAGGTGGCAGGTTCGAACCCAGCCAGGGCCTGCTAAACAAAAACAAATGTCTGGGATGGCTGTAAACTGAAGTCTTTTGAGTACCAAAGACTGGTTGTGCACAAGTCTCTCCGAAGTATATCAAGGGTACATCTGAACCCCTTTGGGTCCCTGTGCTGTTGAGAAGATGTATATGGATGTGAATACATGAATAGTCCTGCCTCAGTATCCACAGGGGATTTGTTCCAGGATCCCCATAGACATCCAACTCCACAGATACTCAAGTCCCTTCTATACAATGGGAAAGTATTGGCATACAGCCTTCGCACATCCTCCCATATATTTTAAATCATCTCTAGATTACTTATAACAGCTAATACAATGCACGTGCTATCTAAATAGTTGTTATACTTGATTGGTTTCTTTAGTTGTTGTTGTTTTTTTTTTTCTTTTGAGACAGAGCCTCAAGCTCTTGCCCTGGGTAGAGTGCTGTGGTGTCACAGCTCACAGCGACCTCCAACTCCTGGGCTTAAGTGATTGTCTTGCCTCAGCCTCCCAAGTAGCTGGGACTGCAGACGCCTGCCACAATACCTGGCTATTTTTTGGTTGTAGTTGTCATTGTTATTTGGCAGGCCGGGGCTGGATTCGAACTCACCAGCTCTGGTGTATATGGCTGGCACCTTAGCCACTTGAGCTACAGGCGCCGAGCCTCTTTAGTTTTTTTATTATTGCATTGTTATTTGTTATTTTTTATTTGGTATGTTTTTCCAAATATTTCGATCCAAAGTTGGTTGAATCCACAGTGCAGAGTTCTTAAGTACAAAAGGATCCCTGTATATTATTTGGATCCAATAGCTTAACTGTATCTCCCACAAACAAAAAGAACCACCAGAAAAACTTAAATGGCTTTCAGTAATTACATAGTAATAACAATATGTTATTCTGAAATATTAGATATGAATATATAAAATTAGCACAGATGTGGATATATAGATGATATCAATATAAATGATTTAGGCATAAATATATGTAATATAATATTATATAGATATATAATGTAGATATAAAGATAGATTATGTAGATGTAAATGATATATAGATAATTCAAATACAGATGATATAAATATGATACAGACATAAGAATATAGAAATAGGTATAGATGATCTAGAGAAGACAAAGCAGCAAATAACTGTTTATATATATATATATATATATATATTTTTTTTTTTTTTAAATCAGCGTCCCACTCTGTGCCCTGGGTGGAGTGCCATTGCATCATAGCTCACAGTAACCTCAAACTCTTGGGCTTAAGCGATCCTCTTGCCTCAGCCTCCTGAGGAACTGGGACTACAGTGCCTTACTATTTTTAGCACAGACGGGATCTTGCTCTTGCTCAAACTAGTCTCAAACTGAGCTGAGGCAATCCACCCACCTCAGCCTCCCAGAGTGCTAGGATTACAGGCATGAGCCACCGCACCAGGCCAACTATCTTAATATCTTTAAGAAGCAAGATCTTCTGCTTAAGAGAAAGGGAGTACCGATGTACAATTTGTAAAGAAAAAGCAAGAGAAGAGTCAGGCATGGTGGCTGGCACCTGTAATACTCTGGAGGCTGAGGCAGGAAGGTTGCTGGAGCCCAGGAGTTCAAGGCCACAGTGAGCCATGATTGCACCACCACTCTTTTAGCCTGGGAACAGAGCGGGACCCTATTTCTAAAAAGAAAAAGAAAGAGAGATGCTTGAATCTTCCTTTGTTAGTTTTCATAATAATAACATGGTTCCTTAGCATCCTTCCAATGTGACTGTGAGGTTCTGGCTGTCGTGATGATTCCCTGACATGCTTGATCATAGTGAGTGTTTTATGGACACCTCAGAGTCTAGGGATGGAATACTGACAAGGGCTTGGAAAAGTAACCAAATGAAAGATAAGGCAGTAATTAACTTTGGAAAAACAGGAGAAAGGAAATGTAATTACTGCATAGGTCACTACATGGCCCAGCTGTGAACTCTATCTATTACATAGTTGCACTAAACATTAGATATTGATTTAACTAGAAATATTGATAAACTAAACTTTCTTAGTAAGCGCCAAAGGGAGTTCTCACTGAAGGCATCTCAGGATCTGGTTCCAGGAGGAATTCCATAGGAGTATAACCAGCTCCATAACCAAAAAAACCAAAATGCCCCTGTAGAGTTCTCTGATGTTTCAAGTTCCCAGGCCCCTAAGATTTGCTAACCAAAACTTTGCCACCTTCTGTTGCATTGCACTGATGCATTCCCTCTTGAGGTTTTCTTCCCCAGAAACCATAGAACCTCCTTGTAAGCCATGAGATAACTACAAAGCCTTACACCACCTGATCATTCCCAAGGACCCAATGAGCAACCTACTCCCTGCATCCCGCCTGCACACAAGGCTTAAAGAACGACCATATTAATCCCTAAGTCATACTGCTAAAAACCCCACCTATGCAGGCACTTACCTAGCGTTTTTTGATCATCTAATGTAGTACTAGCATGATTTCTCACTGTGCCTGCCTACCCTGTACTGCACTCTGCCCTGAACATAAATGAGGCTAACCACTTCGTGCATTATTCCTTCAACCTCCCAGTTGACATGTCCTCTGCGATAAATCTTCTTTCTTCTTTGACAATCCTCATCATCTCAATACTTGGCTTTTTATGCAGCAAACAGCAGAGAAAACCCTCTTTGCAAGTTTAGGAGACCCTAAAACTCCTGTGTCTAGGAGTGGTTGGCTAAATAATAGATCCCAAAAAACACTTCCTAATGCCCAGAACTTGTAAATATGAATATGTTACCTTACATGGGAAAAGAGACTTTGTGGAAGCAATTGAATTAAGGATCTTCAAATGAAGAGGTTATTCTGGGTTATCTGGTGGACCCAATATAATTCACAAGGTGGTAGGTGGAAAAATTAGTCAGAAAATGTGACCATGGAAGGGGGGATTGGAATGATACAGTCAGGAGCCAAGGAATGCGGGCTGCCTCTGGATGCTGGAAGAGGTGAGGAACAGAAGGAGCCAGTCCTATTGTCACCTTAAGTTTTGTCCCTGGCTCGGTGCCTGTGGCACAAGCGGCTAAGGTGCCAGCCACATATACCTAAGGTGGCGGGTTCAAATCCAGCCCGGACCCGCCAAACAACAATAATGGCTGCAACCAAAAAATAGCCAGGCATTGTGGCGGGCACCGGTGGTCCCAGCTACTTGGGAGGCGGAGGCAAGAGACTCGCTTGAGCCCAGGAGTTGAAGGGTGCTGTGAGCAGTGAAGCCATAGCACTCTACCCAGGAGGACAGCTTGAGGCTCTGTCTCAAAAAAAAAATTTAAAAAGTTTTGTCCCTAAGGTTCATCTCAGATTCTGACTTCCAGAACTGTAAGAAAATAAACTTGTATTGACTCTATGACTCTTAACTTTGTGGTAATTGGTTATAGCAATAAGAAACTAATATACAAGAGTATCAAGTCCCTCAAATGGGGCTGAGCTGGGCATCCATGCCCCTGTCTCCAGAAGAAATTTCTCAAGAGATTAAGGAACTTATTTGACTTGGTAAATACCTCGGTTGCCAGGGCTGGGCTGGGCTCAGTAGCTCATACCTGTAATCTAGCATTCTGGGAGGTGGAGGCAGGAGGATTGCTTAAGCTCAGAAGTTCAAGACCAACATGAGCAAGAGCAAGACACTGTCTCTACTAAAAATAGAAAAATTGTCAGATGTCATGGTGGGTGCCCATAGGCCCAACTATTCGGGAGGCTGAGGCAAGAGTATCACTTGAACCCAAGAGTTGGAGGTTGCTGTGAGCTATGATGATACTGAGAGAGAATACCGAAAAGGGTGAGGGCTAGGAGAACAGGTCTTCTCAAGGGGACCACAAGGATACACCTGCAAGGTCCTCTCCATGGTGACTCAGCTCTTGGGAATTTGTAACTTGGAAATTTCCAAGTATAGGGGCTGGAATAGCATCTCCCGCTTGATTCAAACTGACCAATGAGGCTTGGCGCCTGTGGTTCAAGTGCCTGGGGCACCAGCCACATACACCTAAGGTGGCCGGTTTGAATCCCGCCCGGGCCCACCAAACAACAATGATGGCTGCAACAGAAAAAAGAAAAGAAAATGGCCAGGAGTTGTGGCAGGCACCTGTGGTCCCAGCTACTTGGGAGGAGGAGGCAGGAGACTTGCTTGAGCCCAGGAGTTGGAGGTGGCTATGAGCTATGCCACAGCACTCTACCCAGGGAGACAGCTTGAGGTTCTGTCTCAAAAAAAAAAAAAAAATGACCAATGAGAGGGGTACCTGTGGGATGGAACTTTTTGACTGTCAGTAAAAAGGGAACGACCAAGCCAGTCAGGGATCGCAGCCATTTGGAAATCTTCTATGCCATAAGCTCCTGGCCGGTAAATAAAGCCCTTCCTCTTATAAACATGGTGTTTGGGTGCTCTTTCTCTCCCTTGGGCCTTGTCTTCCTGGAATAATACCACAGCACTTTAGCCTGGGCAACAGAAGGAGACTCTTTCTCACTTAAAAATAAAATAAAATAAAAGCCCTCAAATGGGCTCGGCGCCTATAGCTCAACCGGCTAAGGCGCCAGCCATGTACACCTAAGGTGGCGGGTTCGAATCCCCAGCCCGGACCCGCCAAACAACAATGATGGCTGCAACCAAAAAATAGCCGGGCATTGTGGCGGGTGCCT
>CAUYTI010091370.1:0-21003 GCA_963575145.1 Galago senegalensis | reverse complement strand
AGTCTCCTGCCTCAGCCTCCCAAGTAGCTGGGACTACAGGAGCCCACCACAACGCCCGGCTATTTTTTGGTTGCAGCCATCATTGTTGTTTGGCGGGCCCGGGCTGGGGATTCGAACCCGCCACCTTAGGTGTATGTGGCTGGCGCCTTAGCCGCTTGAGCCACAGGCGCCAAGCCAGGGTTCCATTTATGTAGACAGTCTTCTATTTGTCAAGGAGGGTAGTATTTGCTAATATTGTAATTTCCAGTGCCTAGTAAATAATTATGCCTCAGCATAAGTTTCTTTAGATTAGTTAAAATGCCATTATTGTATGGCATCAATATAATCAAATGTCCTAATGAATCTTTTTTTTTTTTTGAGACAGGGCCTCAAGCTGTTGCCCTGGGTAGAGTACAGTAGCATTGCAGCTCACAGCAACCTTCAACTCCTGGGCTTAAGCAATTCTCTTGCCTCAGCCTCCCAATTAGCTGGGACTACAGATGCCTGCTACAATGCCTGGCTATTTTTATTTTTTTAATTTAATTAATTAATTTATTTATTTGAAACAAAGCCTCAAACTGTCACCCTGGGTGGAGTGCTGTGGCATCACAGCTCACAGCAACCTTCAACTCCTGGGCTCAAGTAAGTCTGCCACCTCTGCCTCCTAAGTAGCTGGTACTACAGGTGCCCACCACAATGCCTGGCTATTTTTCGGTTGCAGCCATCATTGTCATCTGGCGGGCCCAGGCTGGATTCGAACTCGCCAGCTCAGGTATATGTGGCTGGCGCCTTAGCCACTTGAGTCACAGGCACTGAGCCCACCTGGCTATTTTTAGAGATGAGGGGGTCACGCTCTTGCTCAGGGTGGTCTCTAACCTGTCAACTCAGGCAATCCACCCACCTCAGCCTCCCAGAGGGTTAGGATTACAGGTGTGAGCCACTGTGTCCTGCCCAGAGCCTACCCTTTTAATGATGGTAGCCTATTGCCTAACTCAGTGGTTCTGAAACTTTTTTGGCCTTAGGACTTTTTTACTCTCTTAATTATTATAACAACTATTGAGGACTCCAAAGAGCTTTACATTATTTATACCTATTAGTGTTTACTACATTAGAAAGTTTAAAACTAAGAAAAATTAAAAATACTTATTAAGTTTCTTTCTTTCTTTCTTTCTTTTTTTTTTGGAGACAGAGTCTCACTGTTGCCCCCAGGCCAGAATGCCATGGCATCAGCCTAGCTCACAGCAATCTCCAACTCCTGAGTTCAAGTCATCTTCCAGCCTCAGCCTCCTGAGTAGCTTGGACTACAGGCACCCACCACAATGCCTCGCTAATTTTTCTACTTTTAGTAGAGGCAGGGTCTCACTCTTGCCCAGGCTACTTTGGAACTCCTGAATTCAAGCAACCCTGCTGCCTTGGCCTTTCAGGGTGCTAGGATTATAGGCATGAGCCACCATCCCTGGCCTATTTATTAAATTTATAAAGAATAAAAATGAATCCATTATTTTTAACATTCATAACATTATTTCTGAAAAATAGCAATATTTTCCCAAAAAAATAATGAAAAGATAACATTGTTTTACATATTTACAAATTACTTTAGTGTCTGTCTTAGAAGACAGCTGGATTCTCCTACCTTCTGCATTCAATCTGTTCCAATATATTAATTTGGTACTATATGAAGAAATCTGATCTCACATAAATATGTAATTAGAAAAGGAAAGACTGAGAATTTAAAATATTCTTCTTTGATATTACACTAAAACTCAACCATGGCAGTTTCTCAAAGGTTAATTGCAATACGAAATGTGGAATGTGTCATTGCACTTTTTGAACTGTTACATTAAGATCCACTGTTTTATCTTGCTTTTTAAAAAAACTTTTTAGGAGACAGGGTCTCTGTCACTCAGACTTGAGTGCAATGGCATGATCATAGCTCATTACAATGTTGAACTCCGGAGTGTCAGGGCTCCTCCAACCTCAGCATCAAACCTCTAGGACTACAGGTACATGCCTCCACACCCATATCTTTTTTATTTCTGGTAGAAACAGGGTCTTGCAATGTTGCCCACGCTGGTCTTGAACTCCTGGGTTTAAGCAATCATCTAGCTTGGCCTCCCAAAGTGCTAGGATTACAGGCATGAGGCACCACACCCAGCCTATCTCGCATTTTGAATACATCTTTTCTTATTCATGATGATTTTGTAACATTGTGCATGGTTTATCTGAAAAATACTGGCTCACCAAGTTACGTAAACCTTCCAAATGTTGATACATTTTATAATAAAACAAATGTATAAGAAAAATCACATTCATTAAAATCACTATTGCCCTTGGCAGAAATAGTCTTTAAGTATTTAAAAGCTGTCACGATCACAGTGGTAAATAAAAGTTTTTCAAAATTTTAATTTTTACTTGAAACGTGAAATTTGTCATTATCAACAAATACTGTCATTTGCTTTTCTAAAAGCTCCAGCTCATTCATTTTTTAGAAAATGAATGCCTATGAATGTTTTAACTCAATAACTAAGAAAATGACATGAAGGTTATCTTGACCAGTTTGATGAGAGTATTTCAAAATGTACACGAAAACAGCACACTGTACCCCATGATTGCATTAATATACACAGTTATGCTATAAGAAATTTTAAAAAATTAAAAAAAGAAAATGAATGCCAAGTAACTCTGACTGAATAATCATAGTTTGTCAACCATTTTTTCCAGGAAAAAACAATGTTTATAGAAAAGGTGGTTAATTCAGCTCATAATTCAAATTACACAAGTAATTATCCTTGAAACAACTACTGTACTTCAGTATACAGCAGAAATACTTTATGCATACATCTCATTTAATCATGCAGAATGTTATATAGAAATGTATTCAATAGCCAGGCGTTGTGGTGGGAGCCTGTAGTCCCAGCTACTTGGGAGGCTGAGGCAAGAGAATCACTGAAGCCCAAGAGTTTGAGGTTGCTGTGAGCTGTGATGCCACGGCACTATACTGAGGGCAACATAGTGTGACTCTGTCTCATTTAAAAAAAAAAAAAAGAAATGTATTCAAGATTTAATAAAATTAATACTGTTTATTGCTTCATTAAGAAAATTCTTAGGTAAATTGGCCTTTTTAAATTTTTTAACTGCAAGTGTACATTGATGAATAACATAATGAATGCCAGTACAGTTTGGTGCAAATGCCTTGATTTGTACTTCACCCATTTCAATACAGTGAAAAAGGCAAATATCTTAGCATTATTATTATTCTTTTTTTTGAGACAGAGTCTCACTATGTCACCCTCAGTAGAGTGTCGTGGTGTCATAGCTCATAGCAACCTCAAACTCTTGGGCTTAAGTGATTCTCTTGCCTCAGCTTCCCAAGTAGCTGGGACTAATGTGCCCACCACAATGCCTGGCTATTTTTTTTTTTTTTTGAGACAGAGTCTCACTATGTCATCTTCAGTAGAGTGCCATGGCACCACAGCTCACAGCAACCTCCAGCTATTGGGCTTAGACAATTCTCTTGCCTCAGCCTTCCCAGTAGCTGGGACTGCAGGCACCTACCACAATGCCAGCTATTTTTGTTATTGTTGTTGTTGCAGTTTGGCTGGGGCCAGTTTTAAACCCACCACCCTCCGTATATGGGGCCAGTGCCCTACTCACTGAGCCACAGATGATGCCCCCCTTTAGTTAATTATTAACAAGTTGAAGGTGGTATACTGCCTGGGTGCCTATAGCTCAGAGGCTAAGAGTGCCAGCCACATACACTGGAGCCAGCAGGTTCAAATCCAGCTAGGCCCTGACAAACAATGACAACTACAAACAAAAAATAGCTGGGTATTGTGGTGGGCGCCTGTAGTCCCAGCTACTTGGGAGGCTGAGGCAAGAGAATCTCTTGAGCCCAGGAGTTGGAGGTGGCTGTGAGCTGTGATGCCAAGGCACTCTACTGAGGGTGACATCTTGAGATTCTGTCTCAAAAAAAAAAAAAAAAAAAAGATTTCAACCCAGCTCAGACTGCCTATAACCCTTGTTTTTGATTACTGTGTTAGGATACTTCCCAACAGTATCAGTTGTTCTCTTGAAAAAAAGCAGTACAGTTAGTGAATAGAGCCTAATAAAAATACTTCCAGGGGCTTCATGGGCCCTCTGAAATCTATCCATGTATATCGATCTCAAGTTAAAAACCCCTGGTCTGAAGATCTCAAGGCACCTAATACAGCATAGTAACTTTTAAACCTGAAAAAAGGTAAGGCAATAATAATAGTTACCATTTATGGAGCTGTACCAGGCACCGGGCTAAGTGTTGTACATATATTACATTTAATTTTCATTCTACAATGTAATGCCCATTACTCTGATGCGAAAACTGAGGTAAAGAAGGGTTAAATGACTTGTCCAAAGTTACAGTGGAGCTAAGTGAGCTCACACTGACTCTATGGCACTATGCTCCCTCCTAGGCAAATACTGAATCAATATCACATTAAGAGTTTAAACTTATTGCAAAACAAACACAGAACAATCCCTGGAGACATATTCACCTGTATGACTTATGCAGTTCCATGACCTTTTCTTCAAGTTCCTTGGTCTGATTTGGGGCCAGTTTAAAATCACTGACATAATCCACACCATGGAGTTCTGGGTCGTAGTCTCCCAGCTCAGACTGGATGGTGTAAGAACCTAATAATGCTAAGGTAGCAAATGAGCAGGGCAGACGTCCTGTAACTATGTCCTGCCGAAGCTGGAGACACAAATAATATCTACAGCCAAAAGAGAAAAGATGTTAACATGTCAGCAACAACAACAAAATACAGGGAGAAAAAGGAGAAAGGGGGAGAAGAGAGGAAAAAATAAAGAGAAAGAAGAAAATAGGTTAAGTATGAGATTGTATCAATAACTGTTCAATCTAAGTAGTGGGCATATATGGTAGTTTATCATACTATAATTTCTTCCATTCTGTGTGAAAGTTTTCCATATAGATGGTCAAAAAAACATGGGAACTGTCGTACACATGTTTAGAAACAAAAAGAGGAAAAGTTGGAAAAGTCTAAAGGGCTTAATGAAACGAATACTTCATTAAGCATACTAAGTACCATAGATCCATAAATTATCTTATCTAATCTTAAAAAAAAAAAAAAACTTGTGAGGTGGGTGCCACTGACAGATGACAGATGAGGAGGCACCCTCAGAGGCTTAGCTGCTCGATGCCAGAGAACAATGAAGGCTGTTTGGCTCTCAAACCAGGCCCTTTCTTTTCCATCACAATGCTTTGCCAAATGTGTAGATAGTATCCTTCATATACAAAGATGACATTATTTACACATTTTCAGTATGATATGAACACTGTGGTGTGTTTTTCCTCCAAGGTGAGCTAAGTTGCATACAGCCTTCCACATACTATCGCCCACCTTATAAAACTAATTCCATCTGTGTGCTAAACTGTTGGGAATTCAGATTGCAGTTAAAAAAGTTCAGTCCAACAAACTGAGTGCCTTAATATGTATAGACACTTCCATCACTACAGTGTTCACGCGTGTGGTCCTGACCTCCTACTGCTTAGTCTAACTGACTGAGTGGACCAATTCAGACTTTTTCATCAAACAGGAAAAGTATGTTTAAATTGGCAATTCCTATATTAATTAGAACCACATCTTTGCTTTTACCATAGCAACATGTTGAATAATAGGTGCATCAACAATAGTTTTTCTATCTATAATTAGTTACTACACACATGCCTTTTACCAAAAAAGAGCAATGCCAAACAAGTCACCAGAATCTTAACCTCTTCTACAATGTAGATAATTAGCAAAGATTTTTAGGGATGCATTTTGTTTTATGCATACAGATGAAGAAAGATAAGTAAAGTAGTAACTCCAAAAGACAAATATTACGTGTGAAAAAGAAATAACCAGATCAATTTTTTAAGGCAGATACATGGCATCTCAACTTCAACAATGTACGGTGACTAGACAACAATAAGAAAGAAATGGTATAGACTTTTCATAGAACTTAATAATCGGATTTTTTAAGAGTCTAATTTATCTCCCTATTTAAGAAATATAGAAACTGAGGCCTAGAGATTATAAATTTGACTGAAATCAGAGAGTTGGCAGCAAAATCAAAATTAGAAAGCAGTTTTTGACAACTAATAGTTCTATTTAACAAACATTTGCCAAGCACGTACTAATTATAAGGCTCTATGTGAGAGGCTTATGGATATAAATATGTATATTCTACTCTTTACAACATCTTACTTTTCAATATTTTTGTTAATATTCTATTTTCTTTTTTTTTTTTTTTAAGAGACAGAGTCTCACTTTGTCACCCTCGATAGACTGCCATGGCGTCACAGCTCATAGCAACCTCCAGCTCTTGGGCTTAGGCGATTCTCTTGCCTCAGCCTCCCGAGTAGCTGGGACTACAGGCGCTGGCCATAACACCCAGCTATTTTGTTAATATTCTTACAGAATCCAATAAAAATTATTTTCCTTAAATATATCAGTAGGCTGTTTTTTAAAGAGTATAAGACTTATTTCATAAATTAAGTGGGTTCAAAGGAAGATTCAGTTCAGGGGGATCACGTAGCTAATCATAAATACAGTTTAAAAAAGAGATAGGAAGAAATAATAACACTGAGACTTTTAGCTCTTTTGATCCCTGTAAGAAGGCCCATGGTGGGAAAAAGAGTATAAATACAAAAAATTAAAAAAATCAATAGAGTTATTTTACTACATATATCTGTGTCTTGCCTTTGGAGGGTGGTGTGGTGATGTATATAAGCCCTGTCCACAGCTTGGTATTACACCAATGATAAACAAGACTAGGTCCCTGCCCATTTCCTCCAGGCAGGTCATAGACACTTGAGGCTTTTAGATTCAATTATTTGCAAGCCTGCCTTGAAGTGACCACAAACTTTCTTTCTTTCTTTTTTTTTTTTTTTGAGACAGAGCCTCAAGCTGTCCCCCTGGGTAGAGTGCTGTGATATCATAGCTCACAGCAACCTCCAACTTCTGGGCTCAAGCAAGTCTCCTGCCTCAGCCTCCCAAGTAGCTGGGACTACAGGCACCTGCCACAACACCTGGCTATTTTTTGGTTGCAGCCATCATTGTTGTTTGGTGGCCCGGGCTGGATTCAAAACCACCACCTTAGGGGTTAAGCCACAGGCGCGGAGCCCACAAACTTTCTCTTTTAGGCTAAGCATTTAATAGCTCACCATTGTTCTGTAATTCTGAATAGAGAAATTTCCAGAGCTTATGAGAGTTACTATTACATATTTATTACTTAGTTATTTACCTTGTTATATCTTCTGTCAACTGTGCTGGGTCCGGTGGATAAAACTTTACATTAAATGTAAAATTCCAAGGGACACCTGTAAAAATAAACATTAAAGAATTTTATGTTTATATCAATAAAGCTTATGAAGTTAAAGTTAAAAAAATCATTTCTTGACCTTTTGGCTAAAGCCAAGTGTAGAAATGCCTTGAAATATTTTTAAAAAATTCTTTTTCCCCTGCAATTTTAAAATACTGTCATGCCTTGCGGATAACAAAATTTTTCTGGCTCAGTGCCTATATAGCTCAGCAGCTATGGCACCAGGCCAGGCACATACACAGTAGCTGGCAGGTTCAAACCCAGCCCAGGCCTGCCAAACAACAATGACAACTACAACCAAAAAGTAGCCAAGCTTTGTGGCGGGTGCTGGTAGTCCCAGCTACTTGGGAGGCTGAGGCAAGAGAATAGCTTGAGCCCGAGAGTTTGAGGTTTGTGTGAGCTGTAACGCCACAGCAATCTACCAAGGGAGACATAGTGAGACTCTGTCTCAAAAAAAAGTAAAGAAAAGAAAGAAAAACAAGAAAGTTAATTAGATAGCGCTTAAGAGTTAAAGCTAGAAGATCTCATTTTTTTATCTGACTTAATAGTTGTGTTTACAAAGGATGAGAACTACATGGGCAAAATAGCATGATGAAAACCATCCTTCATGTCCACTTGCTTGTAACAATGGTTTTCAAATTATGATCTGTATGTAGTCATGTGCACATTCCAAGAAATGCCTCTTTAGACAATTTCATCATCATGTGAACATAAGATGGTTTAGCCTACTATACACATAGACCGTATGGTACATATATGTATAGGCTACAAACCTGTACAGCATGTTACTGTACTGGATACTATAGGCAGTTGGAACACAATGTTAAGTATCTGTGTATCTAAACCTAGAAAAAGTGTAGTAAAATATGGTATTATAGTTCCATGGGACTACCATCATACATGTAGTCCATGGTGACAGAAATGTTACTATGCAGTACATGGCTATACTACTCTGAGTGCTCAGAGGTCATTCAGGTAACCCATAAATGTTCTTTTTTGTTTTTGGCATTATTTACTTGTGATATCTGTCAATAGTACCTCAAATAAAAGCATTCTTCTCACTAATATAGGTGAGATTAGGAGATCATTTTAGAAATAAGGACAAAAAGGCAATATAGGTAGCTTTTATTTTACTATTACTATTTTTGAGACAGAGTCTCACTTTGTAGTTCTTCATAGAGTGCTGTCACGTCATAGCTCACAGCAACCTCAAAGTCTTGGGCTTAAATGATCCTCTTGCCTCAGACTCCCAAGTAGCTAGGACTACAGGTGCCTGCCACAGTGCCCAGCTATCAGGCTAGTCTTCAACTCCTGAGCTCAAGCAATCCACCCACTTTGGCCTCCCAGAGTGCTAGGATAATAGGGGTCAGCCACCACACCAGGCCCTATAGGTAGCACTTTTTTTTTACGTTTTTCTTTCTTTTTTTTGAGACAGAGTCTTACTTTGTCTCCCTCAGTAGAGTACCATGGTGTCACAGCTCAGCAACCTCAAACTCTTGGGCTTAAGTGATTCTCTTGCCTCAGCCTCCCACATAGCTGGGACTACAGGTGCCCACTACAACGCCCAGCTATTTTTTGGTTGTAGTTGTTATTTGCAGGCCCAGGCTGGATTCAAACCCACCAGCTACTATGTATGTGGCTGGTGCCCTAGCCACTAAGCTGCAGGCACCTAGGTAGCTTTTAGATACTATACCTGTAACAAAAATATTTTAGGCATGAAAACTACAAGAATTCAATCGCGAGACTCACACAAATGTGTGGTATTTTTGATCTGCAATGAAAATCAGAGATTATGAGTAAAGGTTAAATGGAGAATGCATTTCAATTTTTCCAGCTGAGTGCTACCCTTCAGGGTTTTTCTAGCATGACTGCTGACTTCCCAAAGAATAAGGCTTAAATTCAGCCATAATGAAATATGATTGGCTATGATGCTGACAGCTGTCATTTTGTTCAGTACTAATTGCACACCAGGCACTAAGCCAGCCCTCTTATACATTAACTCATTTAATCCTCAGAGAAACCCAAAGAGGTAGGTATATTAATGCTTTTTGTATATGAAAAAACAGACATTTAGGAAAAGTATACAGCTAGTAAACCCAAAGTTCTTTTACTTCAAATTTCATGCTATCGTTCTTGTTCTTGAGACAGAGTCTCACTCTATTTCCAGGGTTGAGTGCAATGGTGTCACTCTAACTTACTGCAACCTCAAACTTCCAATCTCTAGCACTCTTCCTGCCTCAGCTTCTTGAATAGCTGGGACTACAGGCACTAGCCACCACACAAAGCTTTTTTTGTTTTTATTTTTTGTAGAGATGGGGATCTCACAATGTGGTTCAAGTGGTACTTCTGCCTCAGCCTCCCAAAGTACTAGGATTATAGGCATTTTAACCACTGAATTCTACTATCCTCCTATAAATTTATCTCTCATACCCAGAACCAAGAAAATAAACAAAACTAAAAATTAAGCTAAGAGAAGGGAGATTGGGTAAGGCTGGGTCTAACAGAAATTAAAAACAAAAGAAACCTGGCAGTGCCTGTGATTCTGTGGGTAGGGCGCCAGCCACCACAAGGGTGGTGGGTTCAAACCTGGACCCGGCCAAACTGCATCAAAAAAGTAGCCAGGCATGGTGGGTGCCTATAGTCCCAGCTACTCAGGAAGCTGAGGCAAAAGAATCACTTAAGCCCAGGAATTGGAAGTTGCTGTGAGCTGTGATGCCACAGCACTCTACTGAGAGCATTAAAGTGAGACTCTATCTCTAAAAAAAAAAAAAAAAAGCAATATTATGTATATATAAGTATGGATATACAAAAGAAATAAAAACATAGATTGAAAGAATCAGCTCAAATTTATGATAATAGATTTTTATGGATAAGATAGGGGTTGGAACTGGGAGGAAAATAATAGACAAACCTTCCCTTATTTAAATAAATAAACACTTAAAAATCTTTAAGAGATGAAATACATTTACATATATTGACATGGAGAGTACTCCAAATTATGTTAGCTGAAAAAGACTAGTTGCACATTTATAATAAAATATACACACCCATGTATGTATGTCTACATATATTCAGACCATTTCTGGAAAGAACACAAGAAATTAGTTACCATGGTTGCCTCTAGGAAAGGAAACTTCAAGAGTAGACAAGGGAAGAAGGGAGATTTTTACCTTGTACCATACTCAGCTGTATCTTTTAATCTTATACCATATATTTACAGTTTCTATTTAAAAAATTAATTTAAAAAACTATGTATAGTATACTTGTTTTTTTGAGATAGGGGTCTTGCTATGTCACCCAGGCAGGTCCCAAACTCCTCCTATCTCATCTCTCTTGGTAGCTGGGACTGTAAGCATGTGCTACTGTGCTCAGTTCAATTTTTTACTTTTTTGAGACAGAGCCTCAAGCTATCCCCCTGGGTAGAGTGCTGTGGCTTCATAGCTCACAGCAACCTCCAACTCCTGGGCTCAAGCGAGTCTCTTGCCTCTGCCTCCCAAGTAGCTGGGACCACAGGCGCCCGCCACAACGCCCGGCTATTTTTTGATTGCAGCCGTCATTGTTGTTTGGCGGGCCCGGGCTGGATTCGAACTTGCCACCTTAGGTATATGTGGCTGGCTCCTTAGCCACTTGAGCCACAGGCACCGAGCCAGTTCAATTTTTTTTTTAAAGAGACAAGGTCTTGCTATGTTTCCTAGGCTATAATTGTATTTTTGAAAAGCACAATATATATACACATAGAAAAAGTCTTGCAGATTACACCAGTTTAACAGTGATTATAACCAGATGACACAATTTAGGAGACTTTTACCTTCTCCATGATATGTTTCCATAATGTTTAAATTTTTCCCAATAAAGTATATATTACTTGTATGATGAAAAAAAGAAAAAAAAAACCTTTGTAATAGATAAATGTCATCTTCTCTTTGCCATAATGAAATGTTTACATTTTGACTCCCTATTAAAGTTTTTGTAAGATATCAGATCCCCCCACCATGTTGAAGGAAGAGTTTTTTATAATTTTTTTTTGCCTCCTATCTCAATGGTCTTTGAAATATATATGTATGTATTTTATGACAAGTGTTTAGGTTCTTTTTCTTAATAAAAGACTGATTTTTAGTATCCAGGAATATAATTCATTAGATATTCTTTTCGTTCATCATAAACTCTGAGTTAACTTTTTTTCCTGAAGAGTTTTCTTATACAACCATTTGTTCCTGAGTAATACTGAACATTAAAAGTATTTTCATTGAAAGGGGCTGGGATTAGTGTTTCTTGTTATGTCACAAATACTCTGAATATTTTTTCTCTGATTGCATTTTAAAACAAGCTCCTATGGGTAGGCAGCAAATACGGAGCATTGCCAGTCCAGAGGAGAATTTTGTTTCTCTACTTTAACAAAAGTGCTTTCTTTTAAGAAACAAATGAAAATTGGGCGGTGCCTATGGTTCAGCGGGTAGGGCACCGGCCTCATATACCAAGGGTGGCAGGTTCGAACCTGGCCTCAGCCAGCTAAAACATGAGTGACAACTGAAACAAAAAAAAAGCTGGGTGTTTTGGTGGGCACCTATAGTCCTAGCTACTCAGGAGGTTGAGGCAAGAGAATCACTTAAGCCCAAGAGTTGGAGTTTGCTGTGAGCTGTAATGCCATGGTACTCTACCAAGGAAAACAGTGAGACTCTGTCTCAAAAAAAAAAAAGAAACAAATGAAAAGTAAAGTTTGCTTTCAGGTGACAGTGTTAATTAACTAATCATGATGGCTTATAACTATTACATTTCTTGGAAGTTTCTTTAAAACTAAATTAAACTGAAAGGACAGGTAGTCTTAATCAGGAAAAAAAAGGTCTTTGCCCCTTAACTGGCTTATTGAACTTGGTACTGAAAAATACTAATCTATACTTTTTTCAACCTAGACATAGTTATCCTAAGACACTAGTCTGATCATGATGTGCAGCAGTGATATACACTAGAGGGCTTGCAGGGGTGTTGACCCTGGGGCCCACAGACTATAAGCTGATTTTGTAAGAGTATTTTTGCTTATCTGTGGTGTCAGGTATCATGAAAATTATTCATGGAGCTTTTTATTTGCTAATTAGCTCTCATTAGTGTTTGTCTCCACACAACTCTTCTTCCAACATGCAGCAGAGAAAAAATAAAAGGTTGGACACCGTGGTAGACCTAATGCCATAATGTCAGAAGTACCAGTGGCAAGCAATTATTTTCTTCCACAGTCCCTTACACTTCAAATTTGGAGAAAGAACAGTTAAAAGGAACGAAAAGAACTATAGGAAGGAGAACACAGAAAAAGTTAGAACACAAGTGTCCAGAACATTTTAAAGGTAACAGGATCTGGCAGCAAACTCCTCCTAGTAGGCCACTGTAGTTTCAATCACCATCAGTTTGAGAACTGGGTCCTATATCCTTTCTTTTTTCATCGTTGTTCATTCCCACTTTCTCTTATTGTTAATTGTTTCTATCTTCCCCAACTTTGTCTAATTGTATAAAAAAAAATCATTAAGATCTGACCTCCATCTCCATAGTGTCCACCTCTGCTACATTTTTCTATTATGGAATCTCCTTCCAGGGGAAGGCTTTATCTCAATTTCAAAGCAATCTGCAGGATTCTAAAGTGACTGACTTACAGCCAGAAATGGCTGGAAACCCTCTGACCTACTAGAAGAAAGAAAGAACTATAAAAAAGGTTATATCCACTTACCACGAACCTGCTTTTTTATTTCTTTGGCAGAATCCAGCCATGTCTGTAAAAAGAAGAAAAGGCATTCACACGGAGCTCCAAAACACATCAACAACAGATTCCTGGAAGCGGGATCACTACCACTTCAAATAGTGCCTCCAGATCAACCTACATTGCTCTTGATACTCCACATTCATTTCATGAAGCACAGTAATTTTGAGCAGAGAAACCAATGGGAAGCCAAAGAGTTGGGCTTGAATCCTAGTTCTACTACTTCGTGACTGAGTGACTTTAGGAGCGCTATACCTCAGTTTCCCCATCTATGAAATGAGATGCTAGTAGTGCCTATCTCACAGAGTTATTTAAAGATTAATGAGTTGATATATGTGTATCTCTTAGTAAACAGTGAGTGTTTCAAAACTATGAAATATCATCTCACCCCAGTTAAAATGGCTTTCATCAAAACAAATAACAATAGCAAATGCTGTTGAGGATGTGAGGAAAGGGGAACCCTTGGAGCACTGTTGGTGGGAATTTAAATCAGCATAACCACTATGAGAACAGTATGAAGGTTTCTCAGAAAAACTAAACTATAGAATTACTGTAGGAGGCCAGATGTGGTGCATCAGGCCTATAATCCTGAGCAAGAACAAAACCCCATTTCAAAAAATAGCTTGGTGTTGGGGTGAGTGCCTATAGTCCCAGCACCCACCACATACAGAAAAGTACGTAAAACCCCAATTGTAGTCAGAAGGCTGAGGCGAGAGAATCACTTGAGCCCAAGATTCTGAGGTTGCTGTGAGCTATGATGCCATAGCACTCTACCCATGGCAGCAAAGACTCTGTCTCAGAAAAAAAAAAAAAAAGAATTACTATAGGATCCAGCAATTCCACTGAATATCCAAATGAGAGGAATTGAGTGTATCAAAAAGATATCTGGTGAGGAGCAGTGGCTCACGCCTATAATCTGAACACTCCAGGAGGACCATTGAGCTCAGGAATTGGAGACCATTCTGAATAAGAGCTAGACCTTATCTCTATTAAAAATAGAAAAATTAGGCTCAGTGCCCATAGCATAGTGGTTAGGGCACCAGCCACATGCACCGAGGCTGGCGGGTTCCAGCCAGGCCTGCCTGTGCCAGCTAAACAACAATGACAACTGCACCAAAAAAAAAAAAAAATAGCCAGGCCTTGTGGTGGGCACCTGTAGTCCCAGCTACTTGGGAGGCTGAGGCAAGATAATCACTTAAGCCCAAGAGTTGGAGATTGCTGTGAGCTGTGATGCTACGGCACTCTACCAAGATAGTAGAATGATGGTTACCAGAGGCTGGGAAGGGTAGCGAGGAGTGAGGGTTACAGTGGAGGTTAGAATGGTTGCAAAAATATAGTTAAATAGATAAAATAAACAACATTTGATAGCACAACAAAGTGCCTATAATAGACAGTAAGTTAGGGTATACTTTAAAATAACTAAAGTAATAGAACAGCGAAGTTCCTAACACAAAGAAATGATAAATACCTGAGGTGACAGATTCCTCAATTACCCTATCTTGTTTGATTCACATTGTAGACCTATATCAAACATCACACATACCCCATAAAGATGTACAACTATTACGTACCCATAACAATTAAAAATTTATTTCTGTGTGCTTTTTATAATTAAAAATTTTTAAACATTTTAAAAGTAAATCCTAAATAAGCACTGCTATTAATATTATTCTATAAAGACTAGTAAGAGCTACAACCAGAATTAGATGACATCATCCAAATTTTATTTTCCTCCACTCCCTCGGTCTTGCTCAAGTTTTCTACATTAGCACAGCATCTGGCACGTGATTTGTATCCAGTGAATATTTCCTGAAGGAATAAATATTTTCTTTTCTCTGACTACTCTTGCCTATGTTAATCTCTTCCTTCACTGTTCTACTCAGAGTCTGCACAGCATGAGGGCAATGCTTCTCAACCCAGGGTGGACTGTGTAAAATAATGGCATTTGAAAAGAACCTCACCATTAACATCTTTCTTTTTTTTTTTTTTTAATCTTTTTTTTTTTTGCTATTCTTTATTTTTTGTTGTTGCAGTTTGCGAGGGCTGGGTTTGAACTCACCACCCTTGGTATATGGGGCTGACACCCTACTCACTGAGCCACAGGCACCACCCACCATTAACATCTTTCAAAGGACCTTCTGAGAAATCTTTAAAGATAGACATCACTAAATTTCTACATTAGCGATGTAATTTAAAAAAAATTCTTATTGAATGCAAGATCCATACAGAAAAGTACATAAAACCCAATTATATAGATCAATAAAGCGTTAAAGTGAACATGTAAGAATCATAACATTACCAGCACCTTAGAAGCTTCTTTCTCTCTTGCCTCCTCCTAATCCCTCCCCTTCCTTCACCCTGGCTATTTTTTGGTTGCAGCCATCATTGTTGTTTGGCGAGCCCAGGCTGGATTCGAACCCACCACCTTAGGTGTAAGTGGCTGGAGCCTTAGTCACTTGAGCCACAGGCGCTGAGCCCAACTTTTCTTAATAAATTGAAATCATCTTTTAGAAAGAACCAGCTAAAATGGCTTGAATACACTATATACAAGACTCTCTAGTACCCTCACTGCACCCCCCCCACTCTACCTCCCACCCTCCATGTCCCTCTCCAGATTCATCTAGTATATTCTATTCCTTATACCCTATGTTCAGCCAAGCTAGATAGCTCTCAGTTCCTCAAATGTCATTCTCTCAACTTCAGGTTGGGTTTTTGTTTGTTTCTTTGAAATAAGGTTCCACCCTGTTGCTTGGGCTAGAGTGCAGTGACATCATTATAGCTCACTATAACTTCTGCCTCAGCCTCCCAAGTACACTACCATGCCTGGTTAATTCCATCTTTTATTCTTCTTCTTGCTTAGTTTGGTCTCAAACTCACAGCATTAAGCAGTCCTCCTGCCTTGGCCTCCCCAAATGCTAGGATTACAGGCATGAGTTACTGCTCTTGGCCTCAACTCCAGGTTTGTTCTCTCTCTACTTTACTTGACCATTTTACTACTATCCTTCAGGTCTCACGTTAGCCATCAGCTCCCCAGAGAAGACTTCCCAGGTCATACCCTTTCAGGACATCCTATACTTCACTTTGTACAACATTCATCAAACCAGTAATTAATGTTATTTGCATACAAAATTGGAAGCTCTAGAGGGCAGGGATCATGTCTACCTTATTCACAGCTGTAGTCGTACCATCTAATACTTGCTAAACAGGACTAAAATTTTCATCATTAGATTTTAAGATGAATACTTAGAATTTTCAATTAATTGACTCAGGAAATGATTCAAGTGTTCTTCCCTTCTCCATGTTTTCACCAATTCTTCTACATCCTTTGAAAGTTAACTAGTTTCTTTTTAAGGTGGAGGAAATGTCAGGTTCATTGTATGACTATTTCAATAATATTGGGACTTTATTCCCTTATATATAGCATTACTTTCAAATTATAATTATATATCACAATTTAATATAATTATAAGATTAATATTTTATCAAATATGCTATGAACCTCCTGTTATATACAATACTAATTGCATAACATATGAGGTTATTGGCATCTATATGTTACTTGCTAATCGGGGCACAGTAACTACTTTCCCTACCTTTTAAAAACAGAGTAGATAATTTATCTCAATGATGAAAGAACCTATCAACAATGACCTTTTATTTAAAATGTTAATTCTACAAGGAAAATCTGAGAAACAAGAATAAACAGGAATAACTCTAAGTATACCATGTCTTATAGAGGAAAGTATAAATACATTCTTATAACAATAACAAAAGAATTAAAGCCAATTCTTCATATATTGCAAGCAGGCGCCTCACCTTAGAGGTTGTATTATCCCAAATGGCTAGACCAAAATAGTCTTCTTCCAAAAGATTGAGGTGTTCACATACTCGTTTAAGCAAATCTTGTCCTTTAGCATGTTTCTGCAAAGACATACATATTTTAATTAAGATTACCTTTCTTTTCTTTTTTTTTTAAGATAGTGTCTAGGCTAGATTCTAGTGCAGTGGTTCTCAACCTTCCTAATGCCGCAATGCATTTTCATTGTTAAAAAGGGGTCACAACCCACAGGGTGAGAACCACCACTCCCTGGTTATTCACTTGTGTGCTCATAGTACACTGTATCCTGAAATTTCTAGGCTCAAGTGATCTTCATGCCTCTGCCTCTCAAGAGCTGAGATTACAGGCATGTACCACTACGCCAAGCTTATGATTTCTTCTTATTCCTGTTTTCATCACCAGATAAAGTAAAACGTTACTTTCCAATTTCCTCTTTTACCTTTAGTTACCAACAAACTTTCAGATGGCTACACGAAGTAGAACAATATGGTTTTTTAAATTCCTGTTTCTCAATCTGTCAGCTTACATATGCAATACACTTACAGTAGCTTGAAAATAGTGTTATAATTCCCTGTATTCCTCATTCCCCATCACCATCTGAAATATCACATTCTTTATTTTCAGTACAGTATTTCCTGAAGCATGTTATGGGCAACTGTCATTCACTGTGACCACCTGGATTACTAAAGTGACTACCAACACTGACAGTTAATTGTGGCTGTGAAAATCATTAGATATTATTTTAAGACCAGATGTCCCAAGAAAATGAGCTATGCCTCAACTCCCTATTATATCTTTCAGAAAAATGAATAAAGTCAATTTCTAGATAGCCTAAAGATACTACCTGTTAGAATATCTCTTTCAGTGGTTTTCTTAATATTTCTTTACTAAGAAAGTCAAACTACTCCCAAGCTTGGGTACTTGTATTCTTATTTAGAGGGAAAAATTGCCCTAACTTACAGTGTGAGATTTGTAGTCAAAAAGTCCTGGCTCGGCACCTATAGCTCAACCGGCTAAGGCGCCAGCCACGTACACCTAAGGTGGCGGGTTCAAATCCCCAGCCCAGACCTGCCAAACAACAATGACGACTGCAACCAAAAAATAGCCGGGCGTTGTGGCGGGCGCCTGTGGTCCCAGCTACTGGGGAGCGGAGGCAAGAGACTACTCGCTTGAGCCCAGGAGTTGGAGGTTGCTGTGAGCTGTAATGCCACGGCACTCTACCCAGGGGGACAGCTTGAGGCTCTGTCTCAAAAAAAAAAAAAGTCCTGGCTCCTCCATTTACCAGCTAAACATCCAGAGTACATTCAATTTAACCTTTATGAATACTAACTTTCTCATCTGTAAAATGGTAAGAATATGTACACTTGCCCTACCTATCTACTGCAACTGTTTAAAAAAAATCAAATATGCTAATGCCTCCTGAGAAATACATACAAAAAAGACTTCTCACAATTAGAACCTTTTTTTGGCACACATACATGACATGTCCTCGTCTTGATAAGTTATTTTTAATGACTATTAGTAATTCACATTAATGTTAATCTGTTCTCAGTCTTAAAAAATCTATATTAAGTCACTGTCTTCATTTTTTTCTTCCTATGTTTCACTCTAAATGAGAGAAGATGATTTGGGAATTCTTCATGCACAGATCCCCAAATACTTATTCATAATTCTAAAATCCAAAGGCTCTAAAGGATAAAAGGTTGGGGTTTTCTTACTATACCTCATTAGGTAATCCATCTAACCAAAACTGTACTCCCTTAATATTAATAAAATACTTAATATTTTGATAAAAGAAATTTTTAAAAATAGCTCATTTAAAGAGAAATTTTGACACAAACTGTAAAGAGCCTCTTTCGGATCTTCACTTACCCTTTTTTAGAATGAATCTTCACATATTTTACCATAGAAATACTATATTTGATCACACAGGTGCTGCTACAGACCCCACAGGGTATATTATGAGATATGTAGAATATGTATTTATTGCCTTTCTAAAATCCACAATATTCTGAATTCTGAAAACCATCTGCCCCCAAGGGTTTCATATATAAAGGATCCATATCTGGATCTTCATCTGAATGGGATGAATGACTATGAGATAGCTTTACCCATTTCTAAACTAGCTAGTGGCAAAAAACAGAAAAAGCAGGTCAGGTGCGGTGGCCTGCCAGCTGTTTGGGAGGCCAAGGCAGAAGGATCACTTGACGTCTGGAGTTCAAGACTAGCCCAGACAACATAGCAAGACCTCACCGCTACCAAAAAAAAGACAGAGTCTCACTCTATCAGCCTGGATAGAGTACCATGGCATCATCATTACTCACAGCAACCTCAGAACTTGAGCTAAAGAGATTTTCTTGCTTCAGTCTCCTGAGTAGCTGGGATTACAGACACCTACGATGATGCCCAGCTAATTTTCCTATTTTTAGGAGAGACAGGGTCTCACTTGTGCTCAGGCTGGTCTCAAACTTCTGAGCTCAAACAACCCATCTGCCTCAGCATCCCAGAGTGCCAGGACTATAGGCATAAGCCACTGTGCCTGGCCAAAGTTTTAATTGTTATATACTTTTCTTGCTAATTCTCTCTCTTATTGAGACACTGTCTCACTGTCTCTGCCCTGGGTAGAGTCCCATGGCATCATCATAGTTCACAGCAACCTCAAACTCCTGGACTTAAGCAATCTTCTTGCCTTAGCCTCCCAAGCAGCTGGGACTACAGGCACATGCCACCATAGTTGGCTTATAAATTTTTTTTAAAAGTTATCCAGGCACAGTGGTGCATGCCTTCAGTCCTAGCTACTCGGAAGGCTGAAGTGGGATGATCACTTGACCCCAGGAATTCAAGGTTGCAGTAAGCTATGACCATACCATTGCACTTCAGCCTGAGTGACAGAGCAAGATCCTGTCTGTAAAGAAATAAACAAACTGGGCAGCACCTGTGGCTCAAAGGAGTAGGGGGCTGGCCCCATATGCTGGAGGTGGCGGATTCAAACCCAGCCCCAGCCAAAAACGGCAAAAAAAAAAAAAAAAAGATAAATTATAAAAAAGAAACAGAAGTAGACCCTAGGTCTCCTTTAGTCACCAAGCATTGTAGCTATTTTCAAAGTTCAACAGTAAACTTTTCTTTAATTCCTTCTTAAAACTAAATATAGAATAATATTTAGACCAGCAATGGTTCTCAACCTGTGGATTGCGACCTCTTTGGGGTTGAATGACTCTTTCACAGGGGTTACCTAAATACATACTGCATATCAGATATTTATATTATGATTCATAACAGTAGCAAAATTACAGTTATGAAGTAGCAACGAAAATAATTTTATGGTTGGGGATCACCACATGAGGAACTGTATTAAAGGGTTGCAGCATTAGGAAGGTAGAGAACCACTGATTTAGACTATTTGAGATTGAATATATTTGCATTTGACACAAATAATTCAATTCAGAAATAATTCGTTGCACATCTAAAATACAAGTAATATGTGAATCAGATGTTGTATCAATAAAAGCTATTATTGGTAATAATTACAATTGTTCATATATCAGCAATCTCACAATTGACAACTACTACTCTAGTTTAATAAAATTGTCATAGGGCACTGGCCCCATATACCAAGGGCATTGAGTTCGAGCCCAGCCCCAGCCAAAGTGCAACAAAAAAATAGCTGGGCATTGTGCTGGGCACCTGTGGTCCCAGTTACTCAGGAGACTGAGGCAGAAGAATCACCTAAGCCCAGGAGTTGAAGGTTCCTGTGAGCTATGACGCCACGGCACTATACCAAGGGTGATAAAGTGAGACTCTGTCTCTAAAAAAAAGAAAGAGAAAAGAAAAGAAATTGTATAGTTTTTTACCTCAATTCATCTTGAAGGAGTAAAAAGAATAACTGGGCTCGGCGCCTGTGGTTCAAGCGGCTAAGGCACCAGCCACATACACCTAAGGTGGTGGGTTTGAATCCCCAGCCCGGGCCCGCCAAACAACAATGATGGCTGCAACCAAAAAATGGCCAGGCATTGTGGTGGGCGCCTGTAGTCCCAGCTACTTGGGAGGCTGAGGCAGGAGACTCGCATGAGCCCAGGAGTTGGAG
>CAUYTI010091368.1:27500-30700 GCA_963575145.1 Galago senegalensis | reverse complement strand
AAAATGACATGAAGGCTATGTTAACCAGTTGGATGAAAGTATTTCAAACTGTATATAGAAACAACACACTGTACCCCATGATAGTATTAATGTACACAGCTCTGATTTAATTTAAAAAATGGCATCAATATTCACCTTGTTTTACAAAACAATAGCTTTGTTATTGTATGTTATTCTTTGCCTTCTGCAGAATTAGATATTGTTGACTGCAAAGTTCTTCAAGAAATGTTCTACACTCTTCTTTCCTAAGTAGGATTTTCTCCTTTCCTAATGCACTAGCCACCCCTTTATTCTTTTTGCAGTTCCCTCTACTGCATGTTAGAAATAAATGTAGGAATTTATTGGCTTGCTTCTTTGTGTATCCCCCCTCTGGTTCATTTGGCTTCTTGGCTCTAAGAATTCTTGGTGACTCTGATTTCCACCACTGGGCCATGCCTCTCCTCTGTGCCCTAGTCTAACATAATTGGCCAGATACATTCCTTCTATTGGTGGTGTCTGTCAGGCATTTCAAGCTGCATGACCAAAATCCAACCATGAGTCTTGCTGTCCATTGGTTCCTCTTCTAGTCTTTGCTATGTCAGCATATGACAAAAATTAGAAATACTGTTTAATTCCTTCTTTCCCTTCACCCCTCAGAACATTCCATTCTAAAAGGAATGTATCTCCTGAATCCATCTCTGCACATATGCCACCAGCACTGCCCTAGTGAAGGCCACCCTCCTCTCCCTCTCTTGGTCTCCTCAAGAGTCTTCAAACCTGCGCCTTGGCTTCTGCCACTGCTTTCCATGCAGTCTGATCATTGATATGAGAGTGATCTTTAACAAGATTAATTAAACATGTCATTGTCTTCCTTCAATAGCTTTGCTTTTATCCAATATTAGCTCCTGACCATGGCCTATGGAAAGATCGGCCTAATTCCCTCCACCTTTACCTTTTGGCACTCTATATACTATGTTTCTCTTTGCTCAGGACACTCTAGTCATTCCAGCCTCTTTTCTGTTCCTTGGTTACACCAACTGCATTTTCTCTTCAAAATTTTAGAAATATCCCTGGAATTCTTCCCCTGCCTCATTCCTATCCTTTAGAGACTAGCTCAAACATCATCTCCTGTGAGGTTCTGTGTTTGATTTTATAAATTAGTCTCTTTTCAAGTGATTTTATATACATAACCATAGTAATTTCATTTGTGGCAATAATTAAAATAGTTGACTATCTTCACTTTTGTTGTTAGTTTATTATTTTATTTCTACTCCCTTCTCTTCCATCTCTCTCCCCCAACTAGAATAGAAGCTTTTTAAGGACACAGATCTTCCCTCATATCTCAGTTTCACCACTGTATGTCACACATTAGCACAATTTCTAGTTTCAGTATTTAAACACTCATATATCAGCATTCAGCAAATGCTTGTTGAATAAATGAATAAAAATATGAATGACTCATCATCTTGTTTTAAACCTTGTAGTTAATAAATCTTCAAGTTAAAACTCTCCTATGTGGTTAAGGCCTTGAACCATTGTCATTTCCATTGTCACTGCCTTAATCCAGATCATCAGTATCTGATGTAATCTGAATCACTGTAATTTGTTGCCAGAACAAGGATTCTCTTATGAGTAGTTGTGGTTTGGGGGTATCTTACAGTAAGTTAAAATAAGAAATAGACTAGCATGGCAGGGAGTAATTTGGTAGATTTTAACATCTTAATGCAGCCAAAAGGACGTATGTGAGACATGTAAATTGCTACACCAAGCCTTTCAAAGGAGTTTTTTTTTTCAAAAAAATAGTAAACCATAGAAACTAGTAATTTCAAAAATTATAATATTAGTCATTTTTCCCTGTAAACCTGTGACTTTTATGGGAAGATATTCACATATCCTGTGGTGAGCTCTCGGGATTTTGTGATACATTACGTTTACACATTACTAGATATATTAGTGGTTATGCCTCTTCCTAGTTTCCAACTGCAAATAAATACTTAGAAAGACAGAGGTTTTATATATCTTCTTGGGAACAGCTGAAAAAGAATTCTGGGACCAAGAGAACAGAGTGAGCATGGGAAGACACTGCGTAAGACTGAAAATGCATGGTGGAGGACCATGACAATCCTGAGGTAGGTGGGACTCCAGACTCAGTGGCTTAGGTGAGGGATCCACATCTTGTCCTCCTGAAATTATACTAAATGATATTCTTCCAGCTGGGTCTGTGTATCTACCCTTGTTTCTCTTTAGTCCTTTCTATCACCCTGCAATTAGAACAATCCTTTAAAAATTTCCTATTTCCAAATATTTTATGGGTCCTTGTCCCTGTTGGGATAAAATCTAAACACCTTAGTGGCCATAAGAGTCCTTTCCTACTTTGGCTGACTGCAACTCAGCTCATGTACATAGTTTGTGCTGTCTGTGCTTGAGTCAGGTCCTCCTGTGTGTGCTAAAGTCTAGTCCCCTGTGTATGCTTGAGTTATCCTGATGGATGTGCCCAAGTCATTCTCTGCAGCATCAGGTACTTACCTTATCCCTGACTCATGTCATGTGGCCTGGCACATATCTGGGTAAGTATTTGTTGAATGATCCATTGTAGTGAGATATTCTACTACCTTTGCCATCAGATATTTTTGCTTATTTCTAATCACTGCCCATAATGTTATTGTATATTTTTTATCCCAAGGACTTACCTAGCAACAAACTCAACTAACAGTAAGAATATTCTATTGTATGGATTGTCTATAGGAAGATTTGACTGGTGACTATGTTTTTGATAATTACTTTTTGACCACCAGTCTTCTTTGGTTTTTGCTTCTTTTTTTCCACCCTAGCCTTTTAGGCATCTATACAAAATATCTGCCAATAAAAGGAAATGGTCAAAAAATCAATTATTTCTCTTAATTCTTGAAATTATTTTAGCAAGTACAAAGAGTCAATAACTAGACATAGTGTAAGCAAACTAATAGTTAGTTATAAAGAACACTGGAGTGATTCTTTGATCTATGGATACTTAAGGAATGTTAAATAATTTCAAAGAACACTAGAAATGGATTGTTTACTCCATTCTTAAATGTAGGTTGGACATATATTAGCTGAATCTATTATGTTCTATTAGCTGAAGATCTTCCCTTTTGTATTACAATTATCTTTTCTCTCAATTAAATAACTAAAAGTTAGAGCATGCCTATCATTTCTTATTGAAATTGATAACTCATTTTTCT
>CAUYTI010091368.1:0-22500 GCA_963575145.1 Galago senegalensis | reverse complement strand
TGATTGCAAAATTGGTAAAAGCAAGAATTAATGGAACACTCAGAGTGGAGGGATATGTAAACAGTAAGCTTTCTTGGAAGAGGCGAGATGGACACAGAGCATGTAAAATAGATCAATGAAAAAGCAAATAGTGTTCATTGGCGACCTTGTCTTTATGGCACTGATAATTCACTCATTATTCATGCTGCTGGTTATGTATATATCTACTGTAGGGGCAATGGGATATACAAATTAACTAGGCTGACAGCATCACAAGGATATTTTCCAAGAGTCACTTTTGCAGTAAGAACAACAGTCATTTATGGGATCTTTACTATGTGCCAGGCACGGTGTTAAATGCTTCACATACTTCATTATTCAGTTTGTAGATAAGTCTACAAGGTAGGTACTGTTATCTCTGGCATATAGATTAGGAACAGAAGCATAGAGAGGATGCTCCAGAGGTGACTGCTGTGCAGTGGAACATGCTGAGCTGGTATTGATTGAAATTCAGGTCTGCCGTGCTCTGAAGCCCCACTCTTTGCCGTAGGCCATGCTACCTGCGGTATTCCTGGATCTTCATTTTGGGTACCAGCCTCTAAGTCAAACATATCCCAAACATGTGAGCCATAGGTTTTAATTACTCCATTACTTTCCTCATTTATTGGTAGTTTAACAAACATTAATTGAGCATGCACTTTGTGGTAGGTGCTGTAAACAGAGCTGGTGAAGGTGATAAATATTCCAGGCTTCTAAATACCCACCTTCTAGTAAGGGAAGAACTCAATAATTTCCATAAATGTATCAGATGCAAATCATGCATTTCCAGGGATGAGAAGGACAAGAATTTGGAGGCAGTCTTATAGAAAAGGTGACACTTGAATAGAATCTTGATGGATGACTTTCTAGTTTGCTGGTTGACCAGGCAATAGGCCCCACACACAATGGTATCAGAGAACTTTGGCTGTGTGATGTGGTTAAGTTCTTAAGAAGAAGGAATCAGAAAATAAAGTGAGAAAATCAATAGGAACTGAAGGAAAAGAAGACCTCATACACCATGGTAAGGATTTGACATGTACAGTAGAACCTCTGTATCAAGGGACTGTAACAAATTGGCCAACATAAAGAGCAAGGCCTACTGTACAGATAGGTACATATCTTGTCTATGAAAATTAGCTTAACTTAAAGAAGTGGGCAATGCAAGAAGGTGGTCAACTATGGAGGTTCTATATCCTTAACGTAGCAGGGAACCATAAAGGACTTAAAGTGAGGGGTTCTAGAAAAGGTTTGTGTTTTTCTACTAAGAGGGAATGAATAAAGAGTTAGTGAAACAGAAAAAAAAAAACTAAGAGGACAAAAAGAGAGAGAAGAGGAATGTAAAGTGGAACAGAGAGGAGGTATTTAGGAGGTGTAATTAATAGGGTGTGTTGGCTGATGGGATATGGAGCAACTCAGGATGATTTCAAGCTTTCTAATTTTTGGAATTGGCTAAATCAGAGAGAGAGAGAGACAGTAATTATACAAGGAAGAGTTATTAGGGGCTAGGAGTTTACCTTCAGAAATTTTAAATTTGAAAGGTCAATGGTACATTCACTGTCAAAGAAGTTATTAGACTCTGAATAAAAGAGATATAAATCAGAGAAGTTTAAGGAAGCAAAACAATTATCTTCATTAACGTAGTGCTTAGTTTGTCTGATATGGGCTTAATATGAAAACCAAAAATCTGATAAAGAACTCCATAATGGGACAGATATACGTATCAGTCAAGGCAGCCCTTGACAGGGGGTGGAACAGTCCACTCAGGTATGAATGAATAACAGATTAAACAAAGGTTCAAAAGACAAGTTGTCAACTGGAGCAGGCTCCCGAGGGGAGTAATATCTAGAGCACAGATGACTGGGGTTAATCTTATTGGTTGAGTCCATTAAGCATGGAACAGCTATTTAGTAAAGCACTTACTCAGACACTGAGAGAGGTTCTGGGGGATACTCATACAGCAGAGAACAAGGGAGGCAGGGACTTTTCTGTCACAGAGCAGTGCAGTGTAAGACACCAGCAAAATAATTGAACAAATACACTTACACAGATGGTGATTAGAGCTACGAAGATAAACGTGCTGAAATGCAGAATAAGCGGGTAGAGTATGGATGGGGGAACTTCATGACATTGAATCACCAGGGGGATCTCTCTCTGAGCAGATGGGAAAGGACAGAAGCAAGCCATGGATGTGAAGGGCTGGGAAAAGCATAGTGGGAAGAAAGAATCGCATCTTTCACAGTTTCTGTGGCAGGAATGATCCTGGTAAGTTTGAGGAAGTAAAGAAAGCACTGTGGCAATTTGCTCAAAGTGAGAGGGGAAGCAGGGAGGAGCCTGATAACACCGAACCTGGGAGACTCATAGGAAAGTCCAGTTTTATTCAAAGTGCAATGGAAAGCCAAAGAAAGGCAGCATAATCAGGCTTAATTGGTTTGTGAAAAGTGGACTAGAGGGAATCAGTAAAAATAGAAAAGTGAGAGAGAAGGTCCTTGGACATTCTGGGTAAGAGATGATAGTGCCCCGAGTCAGTGTGGTGGCTAGAGACAGAAATAAATGGGTTCAGTACTTTGGAAGGGCTTAAGAGTGGATTGATGGGGCATGAAGGAAAGAGGACCTGAAGACAACTCCTAGGTCTGGTGCCACCTACTGAGGTCAGGATTATTGAGGTGGCTAGAACAGTGGTCCCTAGCTTTTTTTAGCACTAGGGACCAGTTTCATGGAAGATGATTTTATGTCTAGATGAGCTAGGGAGGTGAGGGGG
Source organism: Galago senegalensis (assembly GCA_963575145.1). Taxonomy (NCBI): domain Eukaryota; kingdom Metazoa; phylum Chordata; class Mammalia; order Primates; family Galagidae; genus Galago; species Galago senegalensis. The sequence continues at coordinate 19,724 of CAUYTI010091368.1, read as the reverse complement.
AATGGTTTCAGTATCATTCAAGGGTGTTACACTTAGTGTGCACTTTATTTCTACTATTATTACATTATAATATATAATAAAATAATTATACAACTTGCCATAATATAGAATCTTAATATAGAATCTGAGCTTGTTTTCCTGCAACTAGATGGTCCTATCCAGTATTTGTGGCCACTGTCCAGAGCTAGCATCACCACCTCAGCTCTGCTTGGGATCATCAGGCATTAAATTCACAAAAAGAGTGTGCAGCCCAGACCCTTTGCATGCACGGTGTACAGCAGGGTTTGTGCTTCGATGAGAATCTAATGCCGCCAGGAGGTGGCGCTCAGGTGGTGGTGTGAGCAATGGGGAGCCGCTATACATACAGATGAAGCTTCACTCACTCTCAACCACTCACCTGAGTGAGTAGGCTGTGTGGCCCAGTGTCCTAACATGGCATGGACCAGTACTGGTCCTCGGCCAAAGGGGTTGGGAACTACGGGGGTGGAGGACACACTGTGGCAAAGGCAGTGCCTGAAGGTGGTAAGTTTGGAGATACAATTTTCGGAGTAATCAGTCTGTGGATGTCCTGGGAATAGACAAACGAGAGGAAGGACCATGTTTCATGTAAGGAGACATGGAATTAGTCTAATCATGTGTATAGATAAATTTCTGGGAGAAGTGGAAAATTGATGGACCTCTAGTAAATAAGATCATCTATCCATCTTTCTATCTATCTACCTACCTACTGACCTACCTACGAATCTATTCATAGACCCCACACACACACATTTTCCCCTAGGAGAGTAGAAAGCAAGGCATCTATCTCAAGAGGTGAGATGAGGATAGTACAATTGAGAAGAATAGTAAAATGTATAAATAAATGGGAGAGAGAACCAGAGAAATGATCATGAATGTATTATATAAAAGTACTGACAAACCAGTGCATTGAAAGATTTATGGATTTATCCAGTATTAGCCCATTTAATTATATCCCCCAAGCATTACTGCAAGTGAATGATGAATCAGATTGATGGAGTTTGGAGCCTACAGGAAAAATGGAAAGGATATTTGTGGGCAAAGTGTGGGGAGGATGCTGAGAAAGAGTTATTGCAGTAAGGGTTTCTGAGCTGAGGGAAAAAATAAAATTAGGAGGGAATAAAAGACAGCAAAATGAGGGATTTCAAAGAGTAATAATCTTAAACACAGATTTTCTTGGAGGAAGAATATCTGAACTTACATATTGCATGGAGGGAGAAAAATGAGTTGATGAGATAAAATTTACAGGATTTATGGAGTGATTGGGAGTGGCAAATGAAAAATAGGGAAACGTTGAAAATGACTATCAGATTTACACCTTGGTGACAGGTGGAGAATCTTTCAACGCACCCATCTAGGGACACAGGAAAGTTGGTTCTTTTTTCTTGTCCTTCCAAGGGGCTGAAAGCAAGCCCAGTGTGGCTCAAGTTTGAGTTGCTTTTCAGACATCTGAGTGGAGCTTCGTCTAAGGCAGCTGCAGCCTGGAAGAAGTGCTTAGGATGAAGATCTAGGTTGGAGAATCATAAACATTTAAGCAGTTGAAGATAGGACATACATAAAATTGTCCAGAAGACCAGATCTCCAAGATGAACTGTGGTTTCAGGGAGAATTCTGCTGCCTTTGATTTCATAATAATATTTTTCTCCGCAAAGTCACTCAGTGCCATAGATCAACCATCTGTGTAGGTCAGCTTCTCCCAACACAGGCAAGTTTTGTAACTTGCTGAAAGAAATTTGCAACTGCCAGAATGCAAACCTAGAGACAGCCCCTCTTTGTGTTTTTGCTCCAGTAGTGACTGACACCTTGGGTCCCTCAAGGGCTGACATCCGTCAATTGAACAAGACTCATTTTTTACTGTTGCTCAATTTGAATGTTCTCACAAATGTCAGGGTAAAATATTGGACCCAAAAGCCATGCAACTGACTTTCAAAAACTATAATTAATTGGTCAGGCTTAAAGGTTCCATCAACATAAGAAAGCATAACCAGCCTCCATAATGTAATTTACTTTATTGTTTAGTTGCGGGGGGGGGGGGAGGTAAAGCTTTCACATCCTTCATAGATCCAGCAATCATGGGATGGGCCCTGTGGTTTTCTGTGGGGAGGAAAATTATGCCCAGCGTCTTGACGACATGCACATCACAGGAATAGAGCTGCAGTTGCAAAACACCCTACCTCATGATCTTTGGTTTCTGATCCCCAGGTTATGGTATGAAAGTCACATCTGTCTAGCATTTAGTGCAGTGAATATTGTAGTTAATTACTCAGTTTCTCCCTTTTCCTTTCTCCAACTACCACTTTTAAAACTCTTCTCTATATAATGTATATACACACATGAAATTTGATTACGAATATATCAGCTCAGTTTCATATTTGGCCTAGTTCAGAAATGTGTGATAGTTGGCATAATCTGCTGATAATATCTATGTGATAGTGAAGAATGATCACTCTTCTGAACACACATGTGCATACCAAATAAATGAAGGGGCTTACACAAAGTGAGTGTGTCTTAGTTACAGCCTCACGTTCCTAGATGGTGAAGTGCTTTATAAATCCAAAGGCATATTTCTACTGGATATAGTTTTCATATTCAATTTGATGTGTATTTGTTGGATTTCTTCTTGAACTGTTCAGAAGCAAAAGTCATTAAGAGACTTAAACCTAAATTTCCACTCTGCTCTTGTTCTTTCACATAATGTAACTTAGAATCACAGACTTTTGTTTTTAGGTAGATGCTGGGATTTTATGCAATAGCATACGGTTAAAATCTTAAGCTTTACCATTATGGATCCCCACACTATCAGCCAGCGAATTTCTGATTATATTTCCAAATACTATCCTTATCTACTCTTTTATATTTTGTTCAGGAACATATCTGGAACTTTCTCTATTTTGTGTTTCTGATCTTACTGTCTTTTGGTACATGAGATTTTCTTCCCATACTCTTTATGTTTCTAAGTCTCTGATTCTGATGATACCTTTTCACTGGTAGCCGTAAATTCTACCACTTGACTATCTATGGATTAATTCCTACTATAGAAATGACACACTTTTTAAAAATAAACATATTGAGTTATAATTTTGAGTACTGTCTTCTTTACACAGTTCGTTACACATAGTAGGTATAATCATGGTTTAATTTTCTTTCAATTGACAAAAATATTAAAAAACTCAAAATAATAAATGATTTCAAGGATATTTCAAAATGGTGGTGGTATTTTAAAGCAGGCCATTATGTAAAGAGAATTAAGTATTGATTAAAAGTATTAATTGAACACATTTGCTAGATTAGAGCTACTTAATAAGATTTCATGTTACTAATGTCTTTACCATGTACCTTAAAAATCCAAAAGCAGATTAGAAAGTCACTAATTCATTCTTACCAAGTTTGTTAGTATCAATGGATCTATGTAAATTTATTTATTTTTACGCTGCTAAGTGGGTGAATGAATCTATACCCTTATTAGCCAGGAAAGCCCAATTGGTGTGCATATTTTGAGAAAAACATATAACCATCTATTGTCACATAACTGGGCTTTGGCTAACTGTACATATGAAAAAAGTTACTTAAAATCTTCATACTTTCATTAAAGGTCTTTGAATAAATTATAACACAGTTTATAAAGAAAATAAGGCTCCCAGAACAAATATATTGGTGCTTTTTGTTGTTATAGCCCTCAGTTCCTCCCTCTCTTTTTTGCTTTTCTCCTTCTTGATATATTCTTAGTATCTACTATGTGCAAGGTCCTTAATATATTTCAAAATACAATATATTTTAACATATTTCAAAATACTACCATTGTACTCAGGAAGATGGACAATCCAATACACCTATACACAAATGTAGACACAAGATGAATTCAGATTTTGATAAGACTTATGAAGGAAGCAGGCATGGGGCTGTGGTAGAGATGTCCATACCCTTAGTATCCAATGAATCCTTAAGGAGTTACACTAAGGAGTACGGGAAAAAAGCTCTAGTCCAGAGCTTAACGGCAACACAGATTGATTTTGACTATCATTTGCCTGACAAGAGGACAATAATCAAAATGAAGAAATGAAAGATTTTGGATGATAACATTTTATTAAGATACTTGATTTATAAAAATTAAACAATAAATAGATGATCATACTGATTATATAAGTATATGATTTTCAGAAAAATATAACAAATGCAGATAGGAAACTGAGCAGAAGGCAGAATTAATGGATTTGTCTGTATTTCCTTTTTTGATCTCTATTTGCTGCTTTCACTGAATGATTATTATGCCAGGCGCTGAGCCAGACTCAGAGGTCAGCAACTATGAATAAGACATTGTTCCTGCATCAGGCAGTTCACAGTCTAGAGGATCCATGGAACACTTCATATCCCTGATTTTAGATTTTTTAACAAAAAAGAAGCCAGTATGATATTTCTTTGGTTGAAATAACTACAACCAAGATAGCTGTGTAAAAAACTATCTAGAATCTTCTTCCCTCAAGAACCTAATGAATCTGCCCCTTCCCTCTTTCACATATCTGCTCAAATGCTGGGCGTGGTGGCTCACACCTGTAATCCTAGGACTCTGGGAGGCTCAGGCAGGAGGATTGCTTGAACTCAGAAATTAAAGACCAGCCTCAGCAAGAGTGAGACTCCTGTCACTACTAAAAATAGAAAAAGTAGCTGGGCTTTATGGTGGGCATCTGTATTCCCAGCTACTCAGGAGGCTGAGGCAGGAGGATGGCTTGAATCCAATAGTTTGAGGTTGCCGTGAGCTGTGACTCCACAGCACTCCAAACAGGGCAATGGAGTGAGAGTCTGGCTCAAGTAAATAAATAAATAAACGAAGTATTAATTGAATTAATAATTAATTTAATTAATTAATAAATAACATCCCAACTCTACTCAGGAGTCATCTCTCCCTGCTTTATTTTTCTCCTTGGTGCTCATCATCTTATAGGATACCCTATGCCCAACTTATTTATCTTTAAAAATGCCCATTTTATGCCTCTAAAACATAACTTCAATGAAATTAGAAGTTTTGGCTCATTTTGTGCATTCATTCATATCCAGTGCCTAGTACAGTACCTGTCACATATTAAAATTGTGATACTTAAGTCACATTTGACCTCTGCCATTACAAGAAGTGCTTGATGTGACTTGTATTCATCTTTTGTTTGTATTCATCTTATATTGAGTCTTGCAATTTTAATACAGTAATTTCCTTCTTAAAATGTGTATACTTTTTTGGCACTCTCTGTATATATTGATGAATGAATAAAGACTAAAATAATAGAAAATAAACTATACATTGCTTTTAGTAGATTACACACAAAAGAAGCAGACTCAGTTATAATTAAGGTATTATTCTAAACCTTTCAAGAATATTTCTGTATGTTTAGGTACACATTGCTGTTTATTTTGACCCACACCTCAGGAAAGTGCCTTCGACTACGATACAAATATAAATCATTTACCATAAACAAATAGAAGGCAATTATTCAGCTATAGTCAAACTGTGTGTAAAGAACTCTATCAAGTCATTTCTTTGTGTTCTGGAGGATAGCCAAGACAATGATTCTCAAAAAGCATTGATATATAAACACTTATCATTCCCATACAATGCAATTTGTAATCCATCAATTAATAAAAGAAGCTTCTTTTTTATCTTCACTTTAGGACAAAATGTATGATCCTTCTCGGAAAGGAAGCTGCAGGTTGGATCCTGTAGAATATTGCATTGTTTAAAAAAATAACGATATTGCCCTACAGATCTTTGTCGCATTTTCTGAAGCTGTAGTAACCATATTTTTAATTTAAAAATAACAATAGTGTCCTATAGATATTGCTAGCCGTTTTTGAAACTGTTGTAGCCAGATTTTTAATTTTCTAAAAATGTATTTACAAAAATAAGACTTTCCAGTGTTTAAAAATCTCATCGAGACTTTATATGAACGCACAGCCAGTTGATTATTGTGTCCCCTATTTTTTAAAAAATATGTCTTGGGTCTTGAACACTTTTAAAGGCTTGGGTAGCCTGTGTGTTTATAATGATAATGGGACTGTTACCTTTGAGCAGGAGTTGCAAGTAACATGGATAATTGGAGTTTAAGAGGGAAAGATTTCCTCCCTCAGGGCAGAAATATTCTCACAGAACGCTTTTGCACATATCAGAGAATGTGAGAGTGGTTCATGCCAACCTATGCTGAGTGACTTGATTGGGCTCTTAAAACAAACACAAAAGACACGGGACAATTACACACTTAGGCTACCAAATGTAGCTTGCAGGCCCAATAACACACAAAAAAGAACAGATGTTCTGATTTCCAAAGCTCTTACCACTAGAGCTTTGGAGGGAAATATGTAATTAAAAGGTGGTTTTATACATTTTTTTTCCCTGTGAGCTTCACCAGCATAAAACATTTAGTAAAATTATATTTGGTTTGTTAGTACTCAATACATTTAAATGATAAGCCCATTTTAGTTGAAATGAAAGCAAATAAAGATATCAACCTGGGGGCTGAGAACCCCCCGGCACGAATATGAACTCCATGACTTCCTCTTTTGTGAGATTTGGGTAAATTAATTTTCCCTTTAAGTATCAACTTCCCCCTCTTACTCTTAGGTATATTGTCTCATTAAGCTATTTTATTAAATTGTATAATCCATGTTAATTTCTTAATATAATTTTTGGCATATATTAAGATATCAATACATATTAGCTGTTGTTATTCCCACGAATATGATTCAGTTGAATTCATCCAAAGAATATGGAGACATTTTAAAAATACTTCTTTAATTTTAAGAGATAAAATATTTACAATTTTCTTATCTGTTATTCTAAGATTTGAACACAGCAACCTTCTCAACAGGCTTTATTATTGTTGCTATTTTTGTTTTCAGGATCTAGTGATGAATGCAATTTCGAAGTTCCCCGTTTTTTAAATTTTGCTGCAGCTTTAACTATTTGAATGGGGGGGACACGATGTCGTTAGTCACACAATCAAAGATTTTTGGTTATTTTCAGGAATAAGCCAAAGAAAATGGAATAAGCCTAAAAACACTTAAAGGAGTGATTAAACTGCCTTGAATATATTAGCTGTGTATGAAGATTATAAAGATATTTACATACATATCATAAACGTCTTTTCGATGTTCACAGTTTGTGTGCTGTGTTACACTAAGATTTGCTCGTCTCACTTCTAATCTTAGTCACAGAATAATTGGTGGGCAACAGTTCACCCTGGGATTCTCCCCACATAGAGGAGAGCAAGGACACTGACCCCACCCTTAGTAAAGGAGCAACTTGGTCTATGTTAGGCTGAAAGATGATAAATACATAGGGCACTAAAAATACACCACTTTGTCGTTTTATAGGTGATGATTCATTAAACAAGACTAAGAACATAATCTTTCAACTTGCATTCTACTATGTTTTCTAAAATTAGTTCTTCCTTTTTATTAGTGTTTCCTTTTGTTTATTTTATTGTCAACAATGGAAAAACAGTTTCCAAGTAGATTTTCACTTATGGTTAAATCTTGGGACCTCTGGGATTGATTGGACCTCCCCAACTTTTCTTGCTGTTTAAGCTTATACTAAATCAATGATTTCTGATAAAGTTTTTGCATGTGTAAGAAAGTCATTAATTAAATATTTCTAGTATGGTTCCAGTCATTGCATCTTCTTAAATTAATATGAAATCTGACAACTGATTGAGTTAATAACAGTTTAAAATTCCATATCTACATTACCATAGAAGACCGTTGAGATTACCGATGTTAAAATTTAAAATACAAAAAAGTACAAACACAAGGACATGAAACAACAATAACCACAAAATTAAGCTCTGTCTTCTGAATTTTCAGAATCATTTACTTTATTTTAATTTTTAAAGTGATTTGCTTAGGCACTCAGAAAGCAGACAAGTATCAAGGTTACCCTCTGTTAAACAGGTCTCTGTGCTATATGGTAAGACTTAATTTCACTGTACTATTTTACAATTATTAAAACATTTGTCTATAGAAGACCTATCTAGGTTTTCATTTGTCTATAGAAGACCTATGTAGGTCTTCAAAAACAAATACACATATACACAAAGAAAACTATTGAGCTGTAATAACCTGTGAATTAGCATTCCCAGTGGGCCTTCACTGCAGAGTTCTGGGTCACAAGTGCCTCTTAGCTAAACTCACCATGTGGCTGGAACCTTGAGTGTGGGAAGTGACTCACCTGAAGTTATTAGTAGGAGTTTAGATGAAATGCAGGCATATCACTGACAACCGCAGGTCTATTCTAGTGCTACTTGCCTAACTCTCAGCAATGTCATCCCATAAGGCCACACATCCCCTTCCTGCCCCTCCCTGAAGGTTGTACTTTTCTTCTTTATTTTATTTTAGTTTTTGAGACAGAGTCTCACTTTGTCACCCTCGGTAGAGTGCAGTGGCATCACAGTTCACAGCAACCTCCAACTCCTGGGCTTTGGTGATTTTCTTGCCTCAGCCTCCTGAGTAGCTGGGACCACAGGTACCTGCCACAATGTCTGCCTATTTTTTGCAGCGGTTTGGCCCGGGCTGAGTTTGAACTCACCTCCCTCAGTATATGGGGTCAGGGCCCTACCCACTGAGCCACAGGCACCACCCTAAAGTTTATACTTTTCATCTTTTCCTTCCTTAATCAGAAAGATGTACTGACAAATCCAATGAGTAATATAACAAGAATATGCCTACCTCCCAAAGTGATTAAAATGATTAATTTTTTTCATATTTGCTTCTTTTCATATGCCGTACATTTCTCATACTTAGAAGAACTAGCCCAGCGTGCGAAAGTGCTCCTTGTACATCATCATTGCTGCTGCATGGGTTTACGGAAACAGAATGCGCCAAGTTAAGCTGGCAACATGCTGTCAGCCATAAAGAAAAATGATGATCTAGTTTCTTTCTGGATAAGCTGCAGGGAACATTCTCCTGAATGAAACATCACAAGATTGGAGAAACAAACGCACATACTCAATACCAAATTGAAACTAATGGATCAACACTTACGTGCACATATCGAAGTAAATCTCAATGACCATATGGGAGGAGGGCGGAGGAGGGGTGGGGACATTCCCACCTGTTGGGTATAATGTACACCATCTGGGTACAGGGCACACTTAATGTGGAACTTTGACTCAATCTGCGCAAAAACAAAGTATGTAAGCAAATCATGTCTAACTCCTAACATTCTGAAATAGTTTAAAAATGAAAAAAAAAAAAGCAAAATTGTAGAAAGGTGAAAAGAAAGTTAATATCCAGATTGTAGTACTATACGATAGTTTTGCAAGATGTTATTCACTTGGGCTAACTGGGTAAAGGGTACATGGTTTTTCTTTGCCTTATTTCTTACAACTTCATATGAAGTCTAAAATAATGTTAAAATTAAAGGATTTTTTTTTTTGCATTTTTTGGCCAGGGCCAGGTTTGAACCTACCACCTTCTTCTGGTATATGGGGACGGCACCCTACTCTTCTGAGCCACAGGCACCGCCCTAAAATAAAAGTTTTAATGAAAAAAAATTTTAAAAGTCTCTTATTAACTTATTTACATAGAGTTTTAGTTCACTAGAAAAAAAATTCCTACTTTTTTTTCTATACATTAGACCTGTAGTCTTAGGCAAATAATTATCATCTCATCTGTAAAACGTGTGTGCTGATGTATATCCTACAGGACATTAGTAAAATTCATTGAAATATTTCACATAGACTGTCTATTTGTGAAATCATCTTTGCCATGTTATTTTTAAGAATAGTTATGTTTTTAATAGGGTGACCAGACGTCCTGATTTTGGTGGGATAGTCTCGCTTTTCAACAATTTGTCCCACGTCCAGCGACGTTTTTAAAAAGTCCCGATTTTTGGAAAGAATGCACGAAAGGGCTGGAGAAGAAGAAGGGAATGTACGGCTTTCTGCTGCCATATGGCTATTTCGCCAGAATATGAGTTTTATATTATTTTTGTTAATTTTATAATGTTAAACTGTAATAAATAATTGCTGAGAAGTGATTACGGAGAACTGCTTATCAAAGTTTGCCTTGTTGTCAGGTCTTGCCCAGCACCGACCCCTGCTCTGTGCCCCCGCTCCGCTCCCACGCCACGTTGTCCCGCCTTACAGATGTTAGAATCTGGTCACCCTAGTTTTTAAGCCTCTATTTCCTATGTTTTAAGGTTATAAAAGATGATGTCTATGGATGTCTAATGAACACTTTTGATTGTCTACAGTTGTTTTTGTTAAAGTTTAAAAAAATGTTTTTTAAATTTCAGATTCACGTTTAAAGTTTTTACGAATTGCAAAGAACAATGACTCGAATTACCTTAAGTTAAAAGGCATTTAATAAGAGGGGACACATACTGGGATGGGAAGACGGAAGTCCTTAGGAAAGGACACACCTACTTTTTCAAAACTTCTAGATCTGCAAAGCCCTTCGCTGCCTGTCCCTTTGCCTCTTTTTGTCTTTCCCTCTCTTTCAGTGATGCCGTATGTCAACTTAAATTGTTTCTGAAAACCAGTTTCTCTATTTAGTCATTGTTTCTTTGTAATTTAGACTTGCAAAAGGATTTTGACTTCTCATGGCTTCAACTCAACCTCCCAAGCCATTCTTACTGTATGATTTTTGACCCAGTGAAACACAAAATGTGGCATCTGCCTTTAACCCTAGATCCTTCTTCAGAAGTGATGTGCTGGCTGGCTTCTGTGGTTCACACCTGTAATCCTAGCACTCTGGAAAACTGAGGGGGTGGATTTCCTGAGCTCAGGAGTTGACACCACTCTGAGCCAGCGCCAGACCTCATCTCTAAAAGAATAGCCGGGCATTGTGGAGGGCGCCTGTAGTTCCAGCTACTTGGGAGGCTGAGGCAAGAGAATTGTTTAAGCCCAAGAGTTTGAGGTTGCTGTGAGCTGTGATGTCATGACACTATACCAAGGGAGACATATTGAGACTCTGTCTCAAAGTAAAATAAAATAAAATAAAAAAGTGACATGAGAAGATGAACAATGATCATCTCTATTAAAATTGTTGGCATCATCAAAATTATTTCAGGCCCCCAAAAAGTTAGCAAGACGAGTATGAATATCCATTCTGTGCAGTGAGTACAGATTCATACTTCATATTTGTACTCTGGAATTACACAAAGCAAAGAACAAAACCTCTCCAAAATATAGGGGAGGAAAAGGTGGGATAATGAGTTGAATGAAGGTTAGGACATAAGCATTGGCGTAAGGAATAGATTGCACAGACTGTAGTTTTTAAAAAATGCTACAAAAGACATTTATTTAAATAACATGGTTTTCTAATCACCAAGGGAGTAAAAAAATTTGGTCTCCAATCAAATTTGTAGACCAAAATATTGGTCTACAAATCAAAACTAAACTCAACACCACAAACCCTTGGTAACCTAAGGATTGAGATCACCTTTTTGCCATTTATTTCTCTTAGGCTCTGGCTTCCACAAAGACCCCTTGCCAGAGCTAGGGTCTCATATTGGTAATGCCGTATTGAAGACTATATCTCTAGTTCCTTGATAGGTGAAAATTAAGTTTCAGACACATCTCCAGATGATTTAATCTCCCTCACTTTCTCTCTCTAAAGCATTTCTAACACAGAACTAAACAACATAATTAATTTTTAATAACTCAATATTTCTCAAAAAAACATGTTTCACTGACCTTCGAGTTGCTGCTTCTTGAGTTTATGAGGCACAGAGCACAGCAACAAGTTTGCGATCATTTATATTTTGCGCCAATTGTCTAAAATATTATCAATAGCTTATTAGCCATTAATTTATCAGAATCCATCTCTCATTTAGCAATATAGTTTTCTTCAATTCTTAGAGTCACACTTTACCCTAGTGCAGATTTCTCAAAATCTAGTTCAATTCAATATGAAGGATGAAGAAAATCAGATCCAATGAACAACTGACAAACATATGACTCTTGCCATGTCAATGAAATGCGAAATCATAAAAACATCAAGAAAAAAGTAGTAGTTGTTTTTATAAAACCTAAGCTTCCAGAGGACAAGAATGTTGTCTAATGTGTGTAAGATACTGTGTACTATTGGCACTTGGATATTAAAATTCAATATTTACAAGTGGAACATAATTTACTGAGCCATTCCAATGCACAAGGAAATGGGATGCACTGACTATCTTGGGATTACTGAAATGTACTTTGATTTTATGCAACATCTTGTTAACTTTATCTGTTTTTCATAGCTGCTTTCCATTTGAGGGAGGGTGAGGGGAAAATTGGATCAAGGTCTTGGTTTTTAATACTAGGCATCAACACTATGAAAGAAATCAAAGACACATTAATAAACTAAATATTACCTCCCACTGCTCTCTGGCTACCAAGCACACACAGTTCTTTCCATTGGACTCCTAAGAGGGCCTTCAATAAAGTAAAACTGTGATTTTGACATTTCTCTTGCTTGCTGCCAGGAAATTCTAAATTGAGTCCCAGTTGTTTTTTAGATTAATCCATTGGAGAGAAGAGAATCTGAACACAGTATTTTATAACTTTTTGAAAATGCATTTAGGCTAAATTTAGTTTGGGATATATGTATATATCCATAATTATAAAATACTCCTCTTACATCAAGCCCACCCTAGTAGCATGCTTATTAAAAAAGATGAGATAAGACATTTCTAATATGTAAGAGCAAGTTTTCTGTGAATAATATGAGCCAAATATTTAAAAAAATATATAAAACATGCTGTATTTTAAAAACTGGTCTGCTTTCAAGAATTGACCTATTTCCTTTTTTAAAATCATAAAAGAGAGAAAACTATCTAGGAATAGTTTAGCGATTTGTGCTACATCTAGGGAGAAAAAAGTACTTTTTATGAAAACTGACTCAATGAGACTGTCTGGTTTCTGTGGGTTCTTCATTCATATGTCAACCAGGTAAACGCACAACAAGGTGCATTTCAAAATCAAAAGATGCTAGTGATTTCCATATTTGCTTTCTGATCTTTTCCATCACACTCTGGGAACGGCTCCCCAGGAAAGGCACCTCGAAGCCTTCATTGGCCAAGAATGCGGTGGGCTCATTCCCTGGATACGCGCTGCATGCAGCCCATTACACCTGGGCAATTCCTATTGATAGAAATTGAATGGAATTGCACTTCCAGGCTTTTTAAGAGCTTATTTGGTGCTTCACATGAGACTTTATTAAAAATAGCACAGCTTTCAAAAACCTTTTAAGGCACTGGATGCTTTTTAAAAATCTAATAAATATGGATGGCTGATTAAGGAATGTATTTTATATATACTGTATGTTAATGTTCTTTTTTTCCTCTTCATTTTCCATCTTTCTTTTCCCTTGCCTTTTCTGAGAGCTTCAAGTAATAAACTGATGTTTTAAAAGGACCTCTCATAATTTATAATACAAATTCCTTCATCCTAGTGGGAACTGTACCCTCTCTTTTGTCTCATTCTAACTACAAAACAAGTAGACATTTCAGTTGATGGAGTACTCACCAAAAACAAAGTCAAATTCATTTTCCCAGTAACCTTTAAGATAGATATTATTCCCATTTATTGCATAGAAACTGAGGCTCAGAGAGGATTTGAAATTTACTCACTGTCACATATGTGGTAGGTGGCCAGGCAAACCCCATTTTTAAATAGGTCTTTTGGTGGTGATGGTTATTGTGGTGGCGATAACAATCATGGCAGGTATTGTGCAAAGTCGCTTCCCTATATAATCTCCCTGAATTTTGACTTGATTTTATGAGTTTTCTATTCTGACCACTAAATTGGTGATTTCTCCCAGACACACAAGCAAAAGCAACCAATTAAGGGTTTTATGGAACAAAACAGATGGCACTTAACAATGAGAAGAAATAATAGTAACTGCTGCCACAGACTCATTGTTTTATCTGGGGCTCTGAAAACAAAGAGAACTTTTTTCTCCCAAATGCGAATTCCTGATGATTCCATATCATTATCTCCTTACCCTGTCATTTCTAAGTTTAGAAGTTTGTGAAGAGAAACTTCCTTAGAAAACTATCAGAAGACTGTTTTCTCGTCTTCCACCCAGGAAATGTGGGCAGAAACTATGAGAGCCAGTAATGTGCTAAGTGATGGGCAAAGTGGTCCTGGGGCTTTTGGAAACGCTCCTTTACCTGATAGCCTGAGGGAGCACGTCCAGGCTTCCCCAGCAGCCGCATTCTCCTAACATGCTGCTTCTGTGATCAGAGTGCGCAATAATCTGCCTCTCATTTTTACTGTCTATTAAATGAGGTTGAGGGTGTTCCATCAGTGTCTTAAAATATCTAGATAGGTATTTAAAGCCCTTTAAGAAGCATCAAAACATACACTAGTAGTGATATTCTTATGGAAGAGGTGAAATGACTATTTCTTTTTTGTTGTTGTTGTTGACTATTTCACTTTTAACCGATGATAATCAAGAATGATTTGCAAGCTCCCCCTTGCCATGGTTTTTTCATCTCTTTAATTTATCATTTCTTACGTTCTACCGATGGTGAAGGAGACTTCAATATTCTTACAACTGTGGTCTATGCAAAGAGAAAACTGTTATTTTCCAGCTCTAAATAATTGATTCAGAATTTTTTTTATTAAACCATAGGTGTGTACATTAATGCAATCATGGGGTACAGTGTGGTGTTTTCATATACAATTTGAAATATTTTCGTCAAACTGGTTAACTTAGCCTTCTTGTCATTTTCTTAGTTATTGTGTTAAGACGTTTATATTCTACTCTTAGAAAGATTCACTTGTACCCTTGTGAGATAAACCATAGAGGGGATCCCTCCAATCACCCTTCCTCCGCCCCACCTCCCTCCCCTCCCCTTCTCCCCTCCCCTTCATCTTAGGCTATAATTAGGTTATAGCTTTCATATGAAAGCTATAAATTAGCTTCATAATAGGGCTGAGTACATTGGATACTTTTTCTTCCATTCTTGGGATACTTTGCTAAGAAGAACATTTTCTAGCTCCATCCATGTAAACATGAAGGAGGTAAAGTCTCCATCTTTCTTTATGGCTACATAGTATTCCATGGTGTACATATACCACAGTTTATTGATCCATTCGTGGATCGATAGGCACTTGGGCTTCTTCCATGACCTAGCAATTATGAATTGGGCTACAATAAACATTCTGATACAAATATATTTATTGTAATGTGATTTTTGGTCTTCTGGATGTATACCTAATAAAGGAATTGCAGGATCAAATGGCAGGTCTATTTTTAGTTCTCTAAGTGTTCTCCAGACATCAACCTAATACGGTCCTTTTGGAAAGATTCAGAATTTTCTTAGATGATATACTCTTCTCATTTTTTATCTACATTTTATTGCATTCTGCTAACTACTCTAATTTTTAATGTTGTATAAATATGAATTCTCAAAGTATAAAGATTATTTTACTTAAATTCCATAGAAAAGTGATTACCTTTTTAAAGCATACTTCATATAGCTTACCATTTTGTAACCTATTAAATACAATTGAACAAGTTTACTTTATAGTTTTATGTAAACAAAAAAGTAAGAAAATAAAAGTTAAATGGGTACATGTCTAATCTATTCAATATACAGTATAAAAGTCTTAAGACATTTACAATTAAGTAAATGAGGTGAAGGATATATTAACTAATTTGATATAAGCATTCCAAATTGTATATAAAATCAGCACATTGTACCCCATAAATGCATTAATGTATATATGAAAAAAAAAGAAATTCCTTAAATGTTTCTATAATTTTAGAGATGCTGGAATAAAAATAATTTATATATAAACCATTGGCATTATAAATGACAAGTTATACTCAATAAAATATTTTAAGAGATAAACTATTTATGCATCAAAAACAATTTTTTAATTTTACATTGATACAAATTAGCCATGAAAATACATACGTAATTTATCGAGTAATCTGTATGTTCGGCAGAAAGTAGGTTAAAGGACTATCTGAAAACAGATTTTTTTTTTGACAAATTTTTTTTCTGTGGTAACCTGGACTCATGTGGTTGCAGAATTCATAGCTTTCATGTCTTTGGCTATATCCTTGGGATAAAAGGATGACTTCTACATCTTACAACTTACGCGCTGTTAAATGTTTACTGCCTCACATGGGGACCAATTGTTTAAGGCAAGGTGCTAATATAATCCTTGGAAGACTGAGTTTTGTTACCTGTTTTACAAAGGCCCTTTGAAAGTTACTTTGGTCAATTCTTTGTCCTTATTAGGCCACCGATTATAGAATAAGATCATCCTGCTCTGTAAATCTCTCTTTATCTATGAAGGATTTATATATGGCTGATTATTTTATTAAAAGGATATTACAGAAATAACAACACCTTTTAAAAATTAAGGATTATATTATTTTTCTACATGGTAAAATTAATGGTACTTTTTTTATTTTTTTGTTTTTCTGTATTTGTATCATCCTATTAAAAGATGAATCACTAAGGGGAAAAAAAACTCTAAAAAACTGAGCCAACTATATCTTGTCAGATAAATTTCTTCCATAAAGACATTTTCTTTAAAAAAAAAAAAAAAAGCCTTACTAACATGTGCCAATTGTAGAGAGCCAAGCGGATACTTTTGAATTTGTGAAAAATCTACTTATCATGGAAATTTTCAAAAATAAGCAAACCACCAAAATGTCATAGTGCTTTCTAGAGTGGATGATTAATAGGCATCTGTACGTAATTTTTTTTTTTTTTTTTTTTGAGACAGAGCCTCAAGCTGTCCCCCTGGGTAGAGTGCCATGGCATTGCAGCTCACAGCAACCTCCAACTCCTGGGCTCAAGCGAGTCTCTTGCCTCTGCCTCCCAAGTAGCTGGGACCACAGGCTCCCGCCACAATGCCCGGCTATTTTTTTGTTGCAGCCATCATTGTTGTTTGGCGGGTCCGGGCTGGGGATTCGAACCTGCCACCTTAGGTGTACGTGGCTGGCGCCTTAGCCAGTTGAGCTATAGGCGCCGAGCCATCTGTACGTAATTTTACAGGTATGGAAAAAACAATGTAACCCGCAGAAAATAATACATTTATGCAAGTATTTCTCAGTTTTTCTGTTCTCATTAATTGTCTAGTTGTTTCTTCATTTTGTATCTGCTTATACCACTGGCAAACACTACCAGTAACAAATTTATAGGAAAAAAATACATAGGAGAAAAATATGAAAATTTAGGAAAGTGTTTTACTTTGTCCTTGGAATTAGAAAATAAGAAGCAAGTATTTTAATTTATTTTAGAGCCTTAATTCAGTCTTGAGAAATTTAGAATTTTCCACCTGGACAGATTTATGAACCTCAAATTAATTTGAATATGTCATGAAATGAAAATTCCGTTGGGAATATCTTCTAAGGCATGATAAAGTAACCAGGAAATATCCTAAGAAAAAATCACTACTTTTTCTTAAACGCTTATACTCATAACATTTCATTAAATCTATTCAATAAGCCAGAAAGATGGGCATCCAATTCTCATTTTATAGTTAGGTAAAGTGAGGCTCAGATAAATTACAACATTTAATAAAGGTAATTCAAAATTAAGTGCCAGGAAGAGAATTTAAGCAGATTTCAAGAAGGAAAAAAAAATAAAATGTAAGATTGGAAGATAAAAGCTAAATAAAACTGATGGTGGTCTCAAATAGGTAGAAGTAAAAAATTACTTACAGACTGCATAAATGAGAATTTCTATGATGGTCCAAAATGTTCATTTAAAACTTTTCAGTTAAAAACCTTTCTAACTATAATTGGCAAGAAGATCCTTAGAGATCTGATGACAGTATCAACGAAACGTCAACCACTCATTCTATAGTTCTAGCAGGTCAATTTGTTTCCCATCTGTAACAAGACCACCATTGAATCTGGGTCAAATTTTAGATTCTGGCTGTCCTCTAAGAGAAATTGTGGTCATGGCAGTATTGTAGATTATAACTGCCACTTTGCTTTGTATATTACATTTGTAAATACTAATTTAAACATGAGCAATAAGAAAACCACTAAATTTTGAATAACGATAAAAAGAATTTGGCTCTTAATCCCTTGACATTCATTTGCATGGGTAAAGAGTTGAAAAATTCCTGTTAACTCATATATTCACTAGAAGCCTGTGTCTGACAAGACTCCAACTTAGCAATTATGGCTGATTGAAATTCAAAATGTTTTATGTTTATATTAAATTTTTTGATAGGATAAAATAATTCTTTGTGTAAACCATACAATATTTTGATGGGCAGATATATTTTACTCCATTACATTTCTGAGTATCAAAAAATCAGCTTGCTCTGTTTCTTAGGGTAAATCTCTCCATCCTCTCTGCTGGTTTTGGTTCTTACTCACCCTTTTCCCAGCTATGATGGTAACATTCTAATGTCATCTGTTTGTTCTCTCTATAACTGCTAGAAAAAATTCGTAAAAGAGTCAGGAACTTCTTGCTTCAAGAAATTTAAGGAATCCCCAATAACTATAGGAAAAAATATCACTACTTCTTGGCATGACATTCAATTCCCTATATGATCCTATCTCAGCCTATATTTCTCTCCACATCACCTAAAGACTGCACTCGTTCCCAAATCTGCCCTTTACTATCTCAAAGATGTCTTTCCTAGAATAACATCCCTCCATCACAGATCACAGTAATCTATTGAAAAAAAATTAAAAACTCCTAAAATCTAGATCAAAATTTACAATGTCAATGAAGCCTTCTCTAACCCCTTTTGGTCCCTCAGGCTTAGACTTTATTAACTACTCCCATGGTTCCCAACCCATTATTTCTTCTCAATCCTATGATTTAGCTCTTTTTCCTTTAGATTATATTTGTATGTGTACCTCCTATTTTAATCTACAAGATTTTAGTTTTTCTGAGGAAAAGAAAGTGTTATTCATCTTTATATCCTCAAAAATATTTAGCAAGATAAATTTGCTACATTTCAGAGAATTATTTTATATTCTGAAAATTAATGCAAAGTTAAGGGGTTGATTATATTAATTGTATACCAACTAAGAAATACTAAATATTTTCTAGAAATATTAAATTTTTCTCAATGAAGAAACATTGTGACCTTCCCTACTGCAAACTGCTGAGTATAATTGTAGATAATAGCTGTTGGTTGCCGGTGCAATATTATATTCTAGAGAAAGTCCTTCTCTCAATATCATTCACTCCTACAATAATAAACATCTATTTATAATGACAAAATAAATGTAATAGTCAGGAACACTGTTTCCGGGACTTTATTCTCAAGCATGAACTCATATGCTTCAGAATTTTTAACAGAGCCCTACCCCTTTCCCCACCCAAAGAATTACATAAAAGTTAGTTATAGGATAATAGGATTCCTAGGCTGGACAGTGTCCTTTACCCTTACACATCTTTAGTCCTGGGGTGAGGATTTTACTATGAGAAGCCAACAGTATTAAATATGAGAAAGATTTGTTTATCTAATAAGTGGGATACTACAGAAAGCCAAATATTCCAGGCAAGAAGGATTTTGAGCAAGGGAGGAGGAATGGCATGAAAATAAATCCAGAATATAGAAGAGATGTGCAAGCAAGGGAAGTAGAAGTTAATGAAAAGAAGAATCCAGCTCCATCCATGTAAACATGAAAGAGGTAAAGTCTCCATCTTTCTATCTCAAGAATGGAAGAAGAAGTATCCTATGTACTCAGTCCTACTATGAAACTAATTTATAGCTTTCATATGAAAGCTATAACCCAAT